>CAMXCT020006763.1:0-120000 GCA_947184155.2 Cladocopium goreaui | reverse complement strand
GGCGTATCCCAAATGGATGGTTTATTTCATGGAGAATCCTACTAAAATTATCTAAAATGGATGATTTTTTGGGGCACCCCCGTTTTAGGACACCTCCTCATTGAACACTTGGTATGGAAAGTCATCAGTTTCACTTTTGGTGGGAAGTCGTGAATCCATCTGACATCAAAAAGGGAACAAGATGCAACAAGCATCTAATGGCTACATGTTGCTATAATTCATCCAGCAGTGTTCAAAACCAGCGACATCATTCTATTTAAGTCTGGTTGGTTTAGAAAGGAATTCCCATAATCATGGGAATTCCCATAATTATGGTAATCCTATATTGGGTCATATAAACCCTTCAGATATCAAGCAGCCATCATTTGTCATTTGTCTCCCCATAATATTTCCCAAGAATTGTTCATGGTTGAAATGCCTATAAATGATGGGAGTAAATATGGTTAAACGGAGGTCTCCTATAATGGAGGTATGTTGAAACCTATGGTTCTGGAATCCCCGATTCAACACCTAATCAACAGGGGTCGCGGCAAGCCACTGTGTTGCCTTGCTCGTCGCCCCAGGTAAGAACTGGCATGCCTCTTCACGCTCGCGCGGCTGAGAAAACAGAAACAAAAGATACGTTCCAGTGTTATCAAACATGGTAAGCAAAGAAATCCAGCGTAAATAAACATATAGTCACTAAATGGAAGATGGAAAATTGTACCAACTATACAAACACTTTGATGATTTTTGAAGAATGAAATCCTTTTTTGGTTGGTCAGCCTCAAATAAATCACATCGAAATCATCAGCAACATTAGCATGTTGCAAAATCCAGCAAGGAGCTAACACACACAAACAGCCCAACTAATCAAGCACAAAAGGGATCAATCAACTGTGCAAATGGAGGTTTCCTGAAATAGGGGTGCCCCAAAATCACCAATGTTTACAGAATGTTGCATTGACAACCATCCATTTTGGGTTACCTCCATTTTTGAAAAAAAAAACAAATCAATGGGAATTTCAGGATCCCAAAATGGAGGTACTGTACCATATAAAGCCATATTTCGGGGGCATATCCCCTTACATAGGCTTTATATATGGTAGGTACCTCCGATTTAGGTTCCTGAAATGGCCATTGACCGAATGAACAATAAATCATGAACGAATTCTGAGGATTTCAAGACAAACCATCAACAGTTCGTGGCAGCTCACCGGGTCCTCAGACTTTCGATAAAAGGATCCCTTTTGTTTTCACAAACCACGTTTAGGGATTGCACAACAGCCAACAAACATCCAGATGGAAACAGGTCTTAATGGGATATTGATGGGATTTAGATCAGTTGATTTAGATACAATGAAACATGTAGTTCACCACGTAGTTTGCATAGCACCACGTCTTTTCTCATCAGCGGATTCAATGTTGATCCTGGTACTTCGATCATCATTTTACCCGGCCTGGTTATGACTAACAGTTCGCCATGGTTAAGCCAGATGGCCCTAATCGAAATAGATGGTTTACCGTTCTTAATAGCATGGGTGGATCTTTCCATGGCGAACTGTGATATAGTCATAACCAACTGGTAACCATCAATCATCATGTCTGGGCTGTATCCCCCTTCAGGTTGACTGACTGGTAGCCATGGAATGACCCACGGTCAAGATATTCTACTGCGATTAGGGGATTCCCTACATTGGGTATACTATACGAACCCATGTTCGGTGGGTACGAATGTGATCAATATAGTTATATATAAGTTCAACATATATACATATATACATATATATATATCGTCTGACTGTCTCATGTGGTTATAAATAACTATACATATACCTATGTGATCCTATGTGCAATTTCGAAGGCGCTATCTTGATTTGTTCTGATCAAAAATTTGAATAACTTTGACTATTTTTTGGGGTTCTATGACAAACCACCAATCCACCGTTGCCAATCTTGGAGATCCTGCTATCAAGATCAATAATTGTAAATCCACCGAATCTTTGGCTCATTGATCTTCCGAATCGCTCAAAACATATATTCACCTTAAGCATCCTGAAACTGGGAAGCTGGCTATGACAAACTTCCTAACGCAAACAAAAGAACTTCAGTCGGTCCCAGATACACTCGCCCCAGAATAGATGGCGCAACTCAAAAACCAAAATGCCCATAAGATGGCACCGCGCGGTGAGGCAGAAAACGGCGCTATTTTGGCTGGAACATAAAACGAGTTGCGCCATCTATGTGGCTTGTGACAAAGATCCAATTGAAGAAAAAAATCACCCCAAAATAGCGCATATTGGATGACCAACTTACTTTAAAATGAAAAGGTATATGGCGCAACTGCCACTCCAGTAGATGGGCGTAAGGGTATTGTTAACTAAGTTTACTACATTTCCGATCATTTTTGCTTGTTTATATTGTAGATTACACATGTTTGTATTGTGTATGTATATACATATATATATATATAATTCCACTAGATTTTTTATCCAAAAAATGAGTTGCGCCATCTATGTCCCTTAAATCCCATTCAAACGCCAGACAAATTGTCGAGGGGTTCAAAAATGAATTGCGCCATCTATGTCCCTTAAATCACATTCAAGTCTTTTAAAATTTCATTGCGACACCTTGAAAATGAACCACTGAATGTTTTAAAACTGATGGTGGACAGAATTTATGGATAGAACTCTCATTTTCAACATATTTTGACAAACATATTTTGAAAAATGTTAAAATTCATTGCAATACCTTGAAGCCCTTTCCTGACTTGCGCCATCCATGCGCGTCCCAAACATGGCAGTTCAGCAGGCTGAGGGGGGCTGGCAGTGGCAAAAGAATTTAGAAACATCTTTTGTCCTCATCATCAAGTCCTTCCCGGACTTGCGCCATCTATGTGGTTTGGAACTGTTTGGAAACAGGCCCGATTTGGGGGGCATATTTCTGCTTCAGGAAAGGAGATGCGCCATTTATGTGGCATATTTTGGTTAGGTTGGTTTATGGATGTCGGGAGAGATGAGGGAGTTGCGCCATCTATGTGGGCATTCCCAGCCTGATTTTGGCGAATGAGTGGGAGTTGCGCCATCTATGTCGCAAAAAGGCAGCTTGATGTTGAGGAAAAACTATGGGTGCAAACCAGCGCAGAAGATTGCAAAAAATATGTCATTTTTAGGGACATACATGGCGCAACTGACCTGTTTTGAATGGAGTTGCGCCATCTATCCCCTGCATTTTGCCTTTGACATAGATGGCGCAACTCAATAAATTGAGCCATCTATTCTGGCGGGGGAATATATTCATCAGACTCTCAACCACCATTTGTGTCTGATTTGCCTGTCTTCTTCGTCAAATCCTCAGTTTTTGGTGGTTTGTTGAACGCCAAAACACAGGATGTGTCGACTTCTTTTCTGTGTAAACCCATTTATATAATCTCAAAAACGCTGAAAAATACCAGAACCAATTGAACAAGTGTACGGCTACCAGTACAATCCAACCAGGCAATTTTCTACAAGTCTACGACTTTAGAAAACATCTTCCCATGATATCCTCACAACGTTGCCCCATATCACCCCACCTCTGGCGAAGAACAACCAAGCCCACGCCTCAGTCATCCCAGCTGTGTAAAGCCCTAGAACCAGTTATTTAAATGGTGATCAATATGGGGTTATTTAGCAGTTGTTTACAACCAGTTATACCAGTTTTTTTACCACTTAAATGGTTATAAATGTTTATATGAGTATATATATATATATAAATGGGCTGCTCATTCCATAAATGGGGTTGTTTCACTGACTTACAAACTGGGATTTTGGGCCAATGCCCTGTAAATGCCAGGCCACATTCAGCAGTCTATGGACATCGTCTTGGCAACCGCCTGCGGTGGACTATCAGAAATGTGAAAAATAATTGGCATCCCTTGGCAAAAAGAAAAAATTATGGTATATATGTCAGTGTATCATCATTTCTGGATATGTCTGGTATATAACATTATATATATATCCATATTAATCATCATTCATTGTGGTTATGTTCATGATATTTGGCTGAAAATAGCTTACACTTGATGCCATTTGGGATGACTCCCTGGGTACCATTCCCATCTTTCCATTGACGTCACGGCGTGAGGCCCCATAACTTATCCATCCATAGTATGCGTATATATAAATATTTATACATGTATTTTATATATGTATATTATCTATGTGTATAATTATGCATATAGTATCACATGAAGTATCCATCCCATCAATCCATAGATTATCCCTTAATATTCCCATATCATTGGCTATCTAAATGGTTAGCAAAATCGGTGCATTTCTGTCACCAACGATGACAATATGTATATAATCATAAATCTTACATAATGATGCCGGTCTTAGGAATTATTGATGCTTGGTAGATATCATCTTACTAAGCAAGGCTGCTATCCACCTACTAATTGAGATAACCCTCCAAAGATACGACTTACGTCCATGGCTAGGGGGCATGCCTTTTCCATCCGGAATTTTCTTCATAATGATGATCATCTAAGGTGCTGATGATACTCACGACTCAAATGCATATTCCGTGATGATCCAATGTCCTCAGAATTTTGCCTGCAGATTGATGTTCGAAGTGTAAGAATCGCCATGAACAATTCGACAATCAATGATGGAATTTGGTGGTCATCCTGCCAGGAAGTGACACATGATGACACATGTGTCCAGTATCTTTAAACATATATTCTTACTGTAACCAGGACATGAATTCACATTGGATAGCTATATTAACCTGTTTGTGGAATCAAAGAATTTAATATGCTTGCGGATTCCATGACTTTAATGTACTTGGAGAATCCATGAGTCGACAATATGAAACCATATTAAGAAACTCCAAACTCTGGGAAACCTGGATGTTTCATGAGTTTACCTCAAGCCACTGCTAGCAAAGGCAACCCATATCTGTCCGCCTGTCTGTCTCTGTTTATCTATCTATGTACCCAGGTATGCAGGTAATTATCTATGTATAATTCATAATAACTTCTCAGATATTCATAATAATTACCCGGATATCTATGTATAATTATCTATTCTATGCATGTGTAAATATGAATATCTATATTCTATATGTGTATATATATATATATATACATATATATATATATATATATGTACCAGGAAAGGCTCAAACTATGAATATATCTGGTCTTTCTGCTCTTGCTCATGAGCAGGGTCAGCATCACGCAAGCAATGCATTTATGACATGTTAAGCTACGTATTCATCCTTGGGGTAGCATACATACCTATACATACATACTAGGCCAATCACTACCAGTCTATAATTTTCATATAATATAAAATAGGACTCTCTCTCTATATATATATACACATTATAACTATATATTATAATTATATATATATATGTATATGGAGATGGATTCAATGCTTTGAAGCCATTTTCTTACTGGCCTGATTTTCAATCCGGTTTCATCCCTAGCGCATCTCCGCCTGACGTCCCGTCCAAGCTATGTGTGAGGCTGGCGATGGGCGGATCGTCTTGATTGTCCTAGGCTAGGATGGATTGGTGTGGTGTTGGAAAAATCTAAGGAAACCATCGATTTTCCCATGTTTTGATCATTACCCTCGGGTAAACATACAAAAAGCTATTGAAAATTGCAAAATAGTGGATTTACCCAGCTATAAAATGGTGATTTTCCATAGTTACGTTAGTTTACCAGAGGGTAAACAATCCAAATCAATCGATTTTTTTCGGATCATGGGCCCATATTTTATTTCATTAAAGCCAATTTCCCATTAAGATCATGGGGCTTTCCTGTAAAATTTCCCAACAAAACCAATCCGGTGATCGGATCCAAAAATCAACTCCTTATGCGATGGGTCAAAAGCGTCCAAAAATGTCAAAACCCATACCCTGGTGAAGCTTAAAATAGCTACTTCATGGTTCTTGATGGACGTTTATGCCCCAAAAAATGGTCTAAAATGGGTTTCGATCCATCCCCCAGGTAGCGCCCTGGGCCACCGAGGCGGCCTTCTGGCAGCATCAAAAAAACGACATCCCTGGGTTGACTTTTCTTGATAAATGGGGTACCCCAATAGCTGGAGGGTTTATTTCATGGAAAATCCTATGAAAATTGTTAAAAATTAATGGTTTAGGGGTACCCCTATTTCAGGAAACCTCCATCTCACTCAAGAATACTCTCTGGTAATCAAACATAACTAGCTGGAAAATCCTCCAGTTATAGACCATGTTCCCACGATTAAAACATACATATTTAAATAGGGTTTTTCCAGCTAGCTATGTTTGATTACCAGAGTATCATCCAGCTGTGGGATTTTTTTCCGTCTGCAAAGATCAGTCAATCTTCGTCGACATAGTCATCCCTAAAAAGATAGAAACAGTAGAATTTTCACCATCGACAGGTAGGGATTCTCTTTTCTATCTTTTTGGGACAGCGAAAAAAATGGATAAAATAAGGGGTTGCCATGATTTCAGGAGACACCCAATCTGGAATGACTCAACGATTCTCATTGTTCCTAATATGCAAACTCAAGAATCCTGAATGTCCGATGCTTATATTCCTTCAAGAGCCAGACAGTTGATAAAGCAGATTTCTGCACCAAGCATCCATCATGTTCATCAGCAAGTCAGTATTGCTGTACAATCCACTAAACCTTGGGAAATGCCACGAGACTCGTGACCCAAATGACCAAAATGACTCGTCATGAGATTGCCAGCCTCTCCGGAAAAAAACACTTGGACATGGGTCAGTTTACCTGGTACTCCAAGGTTCATATCCACCCAAAAATGCCTTATATAAATTAAAATAATATATATATATATAATACATAATATAATATATATATATATAATAATATATATATATACATAAAATATAATATATAAAATAATATAGATAATAAAATATATAGAATAATATATATATATACATATTATAAAATAAAAATATTAAAATATAAAAGATAATATATATATATATACAAACATAATATAACATAATGTAATATAATATAAAATTATATAATATAACATAACATGATATAATGTAAATTTAATAAAATATAATATAATATAATATAATATAACATATCATGATATAATGTAAAATAATCTAATATACTATAATATAACCTAATATAATATAACATAAAAAGTATAATATAATACACTATAATATAATATAATATAATTTAATATAATTAATATAATATAATATAATATAATATAATATAATATATACATATATGATATGTATAGAATAAATATATATATATATATTATATAAATTAAATTGAAATATACAATATAGTAAATATAATATAGCATATATAATATAATATATATATAATAAAATAATAATATAATATAATGAAAAAATAATATAGCATATATAATATAATATTTAAAATATAATATAATATAATACAATACAATATAATGAAACATAATATTAAATAATATTACATTATATAATATAATACAATACAATATAATTTAATATAATACAATACAATATAATACAATAAAAGAAAATATAATATAATACAATAAAATACAATATAATATGATACAATAAAAAATAATATAATATATATAATATGTATATAATAATATATATATATATCAGGCCTATTTGTATCTATTTGTTAGGCATAAATTTCAGGGGATGTACCCCCAATTGCTATGGCTTTATATGGTACAGTACCTCCATGTTGTCCTGAAATTTACCATGGACACCCTGCAAGGTGAGGTCCCCGTTTACGAAATCGCGCTCGGTTGACGCACATGACTTGGTGAACTGGGTTTATGGGGGAATATAATCATAGTTGCGGAAATTCGAAGTTATTTATCAAATAAATTATGAACATCCCTTATAGTTTAATTAATGGGGATAGAACATGATATGACAAACAATTTTTGGGGAATGTTAATGGGGTTCATAAACCAACTAACATCACTTGGGCGCACCGTGTAAGGTTTATGTTTTACGCGGCTTTGTGGGTGTTGGTCATCCTTGTTCGGATCAATTATATCGTATCACTCTCAGCCTGCCCAGTTGGATGTTTGCTGGATGTATCACCTCATTAACTAGTTCATTAAATAGGGGTTTCCATAGGTTGGGATACCCTAAAATGGATGGTTTATAGATGTTTATAGTGGAAAAACTTATATATTGAAATGGATGGTTTATAGTGGTACCCCATTTTAGGAAACATCCAAATAGCTACCGCACAGTAGCCAGGAACATGTTAGCTATCGGCATCCCAGCAAGAACTGTGCCACGTGATCCGACCGGATCAACAGAGGGACGATATGTCGGATGGGGGGAATCCAAAGAAATCTGCCTAGATAGTTCCTATATATACCTATCAAACATCACATATATATATGAATACCATTTTATGGTGATAGGTTATAAGCAAATGAGCTCCCGCCAAAATCATTTTCTGAGTAGTTGCTATTAAGTTATGGTTATCGCTTTTCGCGGGCCTATCGCTTGAAAAAGGGTTTTGTGGAAAGAAGGCATATTGGAGATCCAACATGAAGCCAAATCCATTCCTTAACAGGCTCGGAAATGGATCGAGCAGTTGTTTTGTTGGTTTCAGGTGCTTCGGCAACACTTCATGTTCCTTTCGTGTTGCATTTATTTGGATGCATTTCCCTTCATATGCCTTTCATTTGCATGCATCTTCCTTTCATTGTGCATTCATTTCCTTTCATTGTCCTTCCATGTTTATTTCATTGGTATTCATTTCCATTCATGTTCCTTCATATTCATTCCAATATGCATTCATGTCCTCTCATCTTCCTTTCATTTGCACACATGTTCCTTTCATTTTGCATTCATGTCCTTTCATGTCCTTTCTAAAGTTATGGAAATGGCTCCAGCTTGGCCAGGGAACCGAGAGCAACAAATGGTTCTGGCTAAGTTATTGCTAATGTTATCGCTAAATAACCCCTCCAACATATGACATTGTTCGAAGGACATTTGCCACAAAACGACAGAGAGAGAGAGAGAGAGACAAAGAAAGAAAGAAAGAAAGAAAGAAAGAAAGAAAGAGAGAGAGAGAGAGCGAGCGAGTTGGATGCCAAATGCTATGCTAACTGCAGGAAACCGGGCACCACAGGTTGAATTTCCCTCATCGGTTTGGCCTGGCCCGTTCTGAATGTGCACAACAGTATTTGCTGGGTTTACGCCAACTTTAATGGACTGTCGTGTATGGTCCCAGGTTATCGCTTTTTGGGGGCCCTATCGCTTTACAGTGTTTCGTGCACATCTCTGACAAAAAACTCCTGCAATACTAAAGTAGTCTTCAACCATTTTGACCGTGGCTCATATGAAAGCATCATAGCGATATATCTTTAGGCAACTCCTAGAAACTTCGCATATGATTGATCTTTAGGTGTTCATTTCGTCCCGAAATCTACTGTTCCTTCACCCCATTTTCAGAGTCATCAGAGTCTTCCCATGGCTCCAAGTTGCTGCTCCAAGATCCGCAAATGCAGGCAAGCTGCAATTGCACACGGGTGAAATTCGAGAGATAATTCAGATCATATTGCGCCACCTATCACATGGCTGAATCCTCCCACCGATCCTACTAATATCATTGGATTGGTTTAAGGGTAAAATTACAGGAAACCCCAGGTTTAATGGTAAAAACAAAACCATGGTTTCCGGTTAATTTTCCCAACAAAACCAATCCAATGATAATAGTAATTAATAGTGATTGTCACATACTAGCTCATTCTACTGGTAGCAGAATAGATCTCGAACCCACTGATAATACGGTAAATGGCAAAAGGTTTGAACATCCTGTGGCAGTTGAAAGCAAGCTGTCAGGCGGGAAACCTGAAACTTCAGTATTCAAATATAAATGGGGGTACCCCAAAATGGATGGTTTATAAGGTAAAATCCGATTAAAATGAATGATTTGGGGGTACCCCTATTTCAGGAAACTCCCAAATGTCTAGAAAATTGAGTCCACAGCACTTGTACGCCCAAGTTCTCATTCTAGACTTACATATCGTAATTCCTCAATTCTCAACGTCTGTCTTGCAAGGATCAGTGTTCACTGTTCAATTATTGCAACGAAAAGTTGTCTCCGAAACAAGAATTGCCTCATCTATTTCTCACCAGAATATCAACGGATTACGGCAACATTTACAGGAACCCAATATCTTTACACGAAGCCCCCATGTGAAACATGGGAAATTTCAGAAATTGCGATTTTCCCCAACCCCATTGAAAGTACCGTTGCACATACCGTTGGGCTTCCCCATTCACGCCAACGGACAGGAGAAAGAAGCTGGTTTGGCCAACCGCAATATCCTGGCCCAAAGGGTGGATGAAGGGTACGATGACGAAATTTCATATAGTTATGTTTGATATTATCTGGTTGGTGGTTTTAAGCATCTTGAAACATATTAGTCAATGGGAATGATTATCCCATATATTATGGAAAATGAAAAATGTGTGAAACCACCAACTGATGGTATAATGGTGGTAATGCTGGCATAATGCTGGTATACTGATGGTATCGTGGTGGTACAATGGTGTAATCGTGGCATAATATGGTGGCATAATGGTGGTTTAATGGTGGTACAATGGGAATAATTATCATGGGATACCAACCAGGAATAGTGGTTGCAGTTGCCATATTGAAGTTGGAGTTTCCAGTATCCTTTCAATTGTTTTTGAGGGCATATGATGGATCCGGATGTCATGAACATATATCAAAATAATCCCTTCCCCCGTTCATATTAAACACGCCCAAGAAACTCAAAAAACCATGCTTTAATAGGGAATCTATACATATTGGGACCATTTAGGGGGTGTTTAATAATATTAGGGGGGATGAATTAATCATCGGCAAGACTGAGATCCATTTTGTTCCATAACAAAATCATGTGAGCACTGTTCGAATCCCGGTCCCCGTATACTGCTTGGTTAATAGGATTTCCCAGTTTATTGATCGTGACAATCATGGATATAGAGGATACTATGAGCTTCAACCCTGAACCAATCATCAACCAACAGGGGCTTCGCAGCTACTGCGATGCCCTGTGAATCCCAAAAAAAACAATCCGCCGACCGCTGAAGTTCCAGATTGAAGGACTTGAACACACGAAATTCGCAGGGCTCATCATCCCTTTCTGCAAATCTTTCAGCACGCCCCATGTCCTGGTATCCCATGTTTCGAGGTGAATCAACTCACCCAGTTACTCACCAGTTACGATAGGGATGATCTTCCATGATCTTCCATAACCATTGATCCATGGAATGTTAAATGCCTATAAAGTCACCATTTATCCCTATAAAATCCCTTTAAATCCCCATGAATTAGTTATAAATCCCATTGAATCACATTGTTTCTTAGTGAAATCACATGTTTTTTCTTGGTGAAATCAGCATTTGTCTTGGTGTTAAATCCCCATTTTCCTATGGTTTTCCTATGGTTTTCCTATGGTTTTCCTATGGGTTTCCTATGGTTTTCCTATGGTTTTCCTATGGTTTTCCAGAAAACTGAATGTCCGCATCGCATCTTTGTCCTGGCACTGCAGCATAGACCAGGGGGAAATTCTCCATCCCGCCGAGCACCTGAAAAATCGGCCACTCGTTTGCTGATCAGACCCGGCTATATAACCAAGTGGGATATTTAGGAAGGTATACCTATATACATATTTCATATAGATATATACATATTTCATATATCTATGAAATGTGCATATATACATATAAATATATATATATATAGATATATAGATATATATATATATATGATCCTGTCTTCCGCCCGCGAGGTCTCCCCCCCCCCGAATGGGATGGGTCTCCAGGTAGCACCCCCCCTTCCCTTTTATTCGCAAGCTATTGGCAGCATTTCTGAGGTCCAGCCTCGTATTTGCTAGGTTTCTGCAGCGATTCTGACTACCAGCCTCCCATTTACTAGGTACATGCTACCCTTTAGACGACCTACGTAGCATACTCCCTCAAAGTACCTACGTGCTACCTGTAGTCATATATACATGTGCTATGTATCTACTTATATATATATATATGTTATAGATATATATATATATATATTCATATTCGTATTTAAATACATATATATATATATACATACACATACATATATTCACATATATATAACACATACATACATAAGCATATACATATAAATATAAATAAATATAAATATATAAATAAATATATATATATACACATACATGTTTACACATATATATATATAAATATTATACGCAGTACCACACCCCCACCACACCACAGGGGGGGGCGGGGAACATAGCTCCTGTATATCCATACCCATTCCTACTAATTACCAACTACTACTCCTAACTACTACTAACCCCCCGCACCCCCCTACCCACCCACAGGGGGGCGGGGAACATAGCTCCTGTATATCCATACCCATTCCTACTACTAACTACTACTACTACTACTACTCCTACTACTACTACTACTGCTACTACTACTGCTACTACTACTACTACGACTACTACTACGACTACTACTACTACTACTACTACTACTACTACTACTAACCCACAGGGGGGGCGGGGAACATAGCTCCTGTATACCCATACCCATTGGGGGGGAGGGGGGGGGACCTGGGAGGCTGCATCATATATACATGATATGTTAGCAATGTTCAAAACCGGCCGGCGTCATTTCATGTATAGTGGTAGGTCAAGAATGGGACTCCCAGTTCATCGATGATGATCATGCCCAATATATAAAGGCCTGTGCAACAATCTATTTACAGCACCCGAACTAGTCATCAACCAACAGGGGTTTTCAATGCTCATGGATGGATCGATACACACCTAGATGCAGGGATGGATAGATACAAAGTCGATACCGAAAGTAAATTGCATTGTTTGATATTGTTTGTACATGTGGAGATTTCTTGAAACACGGGTACCCCCCAAACCATCCAAGTCATAAACGACCATCTTAGTATTGAAACCTATGGTGACGACTGGGGATTCCCCATGACTTCAGAAAATCATTTCTGGTTGGTGGTTGAGCCTACCCCTCTGAAAAATATGAGTTCGTCAATTGGGATGATGATGATTCCCAACTGAATGGACAAATAAAAATCATGTTCCAAACCACCAACCAGATTTCATGTTTGGTGCTTTTTTTATGGCTCAGCAGCAGGAGCAGTAAGAGCAAGACAAGAGAACTCATGTGTTTCCGGCGATACTCTTTCGATACCCCGAGACCCTAAAAAAGAACAACAATAAATAACCCTCACCACCAACCCCACCAAGTTTCAAAAGGGCAAAACCCATCACAATCCAATTCCCAATAGAACTGACACAATAACAATAGGTAAATTCCGGACCTACAAAAACGCAGGTAAAAATACCAGTGATCAAAAACATGTCTTCGCAAACACCACCTGGACATACCTGGACACAACACGCACCTACTTCCAGAAATCTTTCCCCCACCTGAACGTATTGAGTTTCCAAATGGAGTGTACTTATGAAAATGGGGATTATTCAAACTACTTCAACACACCCAAATCTCTATGTTTGTCTTCACACCCCCTAACCCTGGGATGTATTGGTGGCCACGTATCCCAAGTTATGGTTAAAATCCCACGTTTATCCCCCAAAAAATCACCCAACCATGCACTCCCAAGCAGGTTTGTCAAGCTACTGGGTGACCATCCTTCAGTTGATAGGAAGCATGAAAACCTCGGAGATCACTCTATCAATGGGAATTTCAGGATCCTAAAATGGAGGTACTGTACCATATAAGACCATATTTTCAAGGGATATTCCCTTACATAGGCCTTATAGGCCTTATATATGGTAGGTACCTCCAATTTAGGTTCATGAAAAGGACTGCTTGATAAATAGGTGTCCCCATTCATTCTGGGTTATCGTTTGTGCAATCCCCAGTAAACCAGTTGGTATAGGTATAAGAACCCACTTCCATGACCAAAATGTATGTACATATATTCTATGTATAACTAACTATTATATGTAGACAAATCTCTAGCCGGGCATGATGCTCCCTAATACTTGGAAGGGACAAAAATACAGTGGCCTACCTGAGCGAGGTTCACTCAGAAGCTACGAGCATCTTTGCGGCAGAATCTCTGTTTTGCAAACTTTACATCATATTCACTCTTGTTGTTTGAACCCATTCTCAGTTTGGAAGCTCCATCATGTATATCCATATATACATCTACATATTATGCTGTATATATATATATATAAATATGTCATGTGTACAATATATATATATAATATACACAGTATATATATACACATAATATCATAATCCTTTTTTTATGTATAGATTTATGTACTGTAATGCAACGCAATACTGCAGCCTCCATGGAATGCTGAGCTGAGATGCTAATGTTGGAGGCTGTGACCTGGTGAGTCGCGAGGCTGTGTCGCGTGTCGCGTCTGAGTCAGTGCAGCCATGGTATGGATCAATGGATTGGTTTAAGGGAAAATCTACAGGAAACCATAGATTTTCCCATTAAGATCATGGGGCTTTCCTGTAAATTTTCCCTTAAACCAATCCATTGAATGGAAGTAAAAACATGATATGGAAACGCCATAAGAAAACCACGGTGAATATACGGTTAATATACTGTTAACATATGGTTAATATATGGTTATTGTATATGGTTAATGATGGTTAATAATCTGGTTGGTGGTAAAACAACCCCTCTGAAAAATATTAGTCAATGGAAAGGATTATCCCATATATTATGGAAAGTAGAAAATGTTTGAAACCACCAACCAGAATTATATAGTAATGTGTAACCCAAGATATGGAAGTTTCCAAAAATATGTCTAACCCAAAATGGATGGTTTATCGAAGGAAGATCCTAAGATCCTATTCAAATGGATGATTTTTGGTGAGGTACCACCATGTAAGGAAACCTCCATATGTGGATCATGATATGTTCGTAACCACATAATACAACCTTTTTGACATGGTAACATTTTAGCTTCCTACAATGGATATAGTTTTCATAGAAAAGAACAGCAACAATCTATATTACGTATGATATGTTGTATTGATGTGTAATTTACCCTCTGGTTATTTAACATAGCCATGGAAAATCGCCCATTTGTAGATGGTTTACCTATTAAAAATGGTGATTTTCCATGGCTATGTTAAATTACCAGAGGGTAACACATGTCATTCAATATTTTCATGTATGGAGGTTTCCAGAGTCATAGTTGGTGTAACCCCAGTCATCATCCAAGTCATGAAAGATCATCTTAGTATTGAAAGCCATGGTGACGACTGGAGATACCACATTTTTTTCGAACCCCCATAAGGATATAAGAACATTAAATAGTAAGTATGATGATATGGCAACATATGACAATAGAACATATTAAGCATTGTTAAATGTAATCATCTAGGATAATATTGTCTATAACATTTCATATCATCCCTTTTTATACAATGCATCATGGAGTGTACAATATGGTATGATGATATGTAAATTGTATCACCATCTATAGGGTGTGTATTAGGTGTATAATAATATGTAATCTATGTAGTTCACCATTCTAATTGGGATTATATTATATAATGGGATAAGGTATCATGGGTGTATGTTGATATGTAACTTATGTGGTTTACCCTAGTTTAACATTTTGTAATTGGGATATAAGGGGACGAACTGATATGATGTATGTATGTCATTTACATAATTCATGTACCATCTATAAATATCTATAATTGAAATCTGTTCGGGATTATGTTGATTTATATGTAATTTATGTAGTTTACCAATCGTGAAAAATTGCATGGGATATATTGGGAGATGGTTGACCAACAATATGCTCTGGGTTTGAACCATATTCAATCTTAATGGATATGAATGGGGGTATATGCCCATTTTTTGGGCCATTTTGATAGGAAAAATAATCCAGAAATGACCAAAGAAAAACGAGAAGCCATGGCAGCCATGGTGAATAGCCGCTGTAGCTTAGAATCCCATATCATACTTTTTTTCTCACTTCTGCGAAAAGAATAGACTCTTGTAAAAAGCATGTAAAAACTCAGCACACGGATTGTTCTATCTTGATAGAGCCACGACCACCTTGAACCACCCCATTGTTCCCACCTCTCCCAGGATATGAAGTGGATTGTCCAGGGCCTCCGTTGTGCCCCGTTGGATCTCATGTTCGATTCGCCACTATTTTCTGGGGCAACGTGATGAAACAAAAGGCAGACTTGAAGAAAGTTGAGACTCCTGTGGATCTGTCTGACTCGTGCTCCCTTTGTATATATTTGTGTATATGATTGTATATACATTCAAAGAGGCAAAGTTTTCACCCGTTGGGCCAGACCAAGTGCTCAAAACATGGCAAAATGCCTGTCATCCCAGGTGAATCCTGAAAATGTGCCAATGATATAACACATATTCTTGGAGCTATAACCATCTCCGAAGAATAGCATATAATTCAACGCTTGACCTTGGCATCTAGATTCGTTCAAAATGCACCGGTCATAATCCCGCCGAAGGTGCAGAGAGCATCTCCTGCACTTCTTTCAACCACCAATGCCTGTTACAACGGACCAATTCGAAATTCGAGGATGATTCGGTTTGGATCCGTTTGGGTCTAAAAATTGGAATACCCTCATCCCAATCCCTGAAATGATTCAAATGGCTATGTATGCAGAAAATAACCGTCAACCACAGGATTCTGGGGTACCTTATCTTTGGACAACACAATTTATCTTCCTGCGTATGTGTGACATGGAAGGCACATGATCATGCCATACCACCAGCCTGTTTAACATATGTAAATTGTGCGAGGAAAGTGTTCTTCCACCCCCATTTGGCAGAGTGTGTGTTTGAGAAATGTCCTGCTTTGAAATGCACAAATCGGCACATAATAACAGCAACATACACCAACCGAAGGTGCAACATCAAGCATCTTGAGCACATGGATGGAAAAAAAAACACAGCAGAAACAGAAACACAAACTACATCCACTCAGTCACTTTGAAGGCTATCTGCGATATAGTTCACACTTCCACTTAGTGATGTTCATCATTCCTGGCTCCTTGGCTCCAAAACGGATGGTCGAATAAGCCTTCAATCATCACCCACACCCCTATGACCCATGAGCCCTGAAAAATACTCCTATCCCATCTCACTACATTGGTTGGATATATAACATACCAATAATATAGGAATATTCTGAATTATGGGTTCAAAATGGTTGAAGTAAAGTAAAGTGGTAGAAGCCCCAACAATGACATAATTATAACAACCAACTAAAAGATACTTAAAATACGAAAAACATCTAAAAGTTTGGTATTTTCAATGGCTCAAATGATCCTCGATATTCCTTAATACGCCCTTCTGAACTCCCTTCGTGTCGTGCGGCGGCATGTAGGGAGTGGTGTCCAAACGAAAGCCATCGACATCAAATTCCTGCAGAGTCTGCAGGTACCGGGTAGGTGGTTGTCGCTATCTATATGGGTATGGATCAATACCTATTAATACCATTTTTAGGGGGTTATTCACATCCATTTACCAGCTACTTTGATGTTCACCAGGGGTACTATTGGTTTTGACACACTGCCATATGGGGGTTTCTTAAGATGGGGGATCCTCAAAACCATGGGTTTCACTCCTAAAAATGGTCCAGATGGTCCAATGACTTGGGTGATTTGAAGCTTGCCCTAAAATATAGGAACCCCTGGTAACAACACCAGGCCACGACGTTAGGCCGTCTTGAAAGGGGGCTGTCCCGGTCATATCTCTGAGTCAAACATGGATTGATGGCGCATACCTGAGGGCCGCACGTCCACCAACCACATCACATATTTTTTCAACTGTTCTCTGACCTCGCTCGAGCCACCATCGAGCTGGTTTTTGGTGAAAATTGGGCTCGTGTTTTTTTTTCCCCAGATTCAAACCCGATTGATGGCATTTTTTGTTGGGAAAGTAAATTGTCTGAACCATCAAATCCTATACCCTCTGGTAAACTAACATAACTATCGAAAATCACCGTGTTTCATGGGTAAATGAACATATAAATGGCAATTTTCAAGTTCGCAAACTGTAAACGTTTACCAGGCCGGGTAATTCTGGGGTAGCCCATTTCCCAAAACGCATCACCATTTCCCAAAGCTGTAACTTCTTCGGAAGTTTGTTGATACAACCGTGGGTTTTTGCCGGTAGAAATGCGAATCCCAACTATCCTCAAGCACCAGGATGCATTGCCCCCCATGGAGACTAAGATGACATTTTATGACAATGCGCAGGAATCGACAACATGTTGAGTTGCAAATTCCGCAGCATCAAACATCGCCAGTTTGTAGATAACAGATTCTTCAATCACACCCTCAGTTTTATATAGGGGGTCTTGAAAGTATGTTTTACAATTCATACTTAGTTCTTCACAACATGGGCGTGGGTCCAAAACTGGGCAATCCCCCCAGTTTGCTCCAGATTTCCTTCGTATTTTCCCATCAGATGCTCCGGGTTTCCTTCGTAGACTCAGGTGGCTTGTTATCGGATCTCAACTGGTTTTGCTAACCCCAGAACTAAGTCCCAAGTCGTCCTGGGTAAACTCACCCCAGTAACTCACCGCAGTTACGATCTGTGGGATGATCCTCTAGGAAAGTATTCCGGGACGCCCCTGGCGGTTTCATATGGGACTGTCCAAACATGGGGATGTCCAAACAAAATGGCAATTCTCATGGGGAAAATGATGATAAACCATGAGAAACCATGATAAACCTTCGAAATGTAGGGTACCTTTTTTCAGACAACCCTGGGACCGGTGGCTTGCCAAACTCCACAACTCTGCTCCGATCTCCAAGGTGCAAAGGGCACACTTTGATTCAGATCGGCCAGGTCATAAAACCAGCCCTGCTGCGACATCACTTCGTTGTATCCTGAGAGATCGCCAGGTCGGTATTGCATGGGATTCTCCTGTCGATTCTATATGATTCTAATGGTAAATGATGCTTATGGTTTATGATAAACTATGGTTTATGATGAAAACGATGGTTTATGAAAACTATGGTTTCATATATAATAAAACACATGAAAACTATGGTTTATGATGCTGATCACTATGTAGAGGTATCTTTTTGTAAACCCAATCACAAACCATCCAATTAACATCAATTGACCGTGGGGGTCATCATAAACATCCCATTTCATTTGGGGTACCCTCTGGTAATTTAACATAGCTATGGAAAATCACCATTTTTAATGGAAAAACTCACTATAAATGGCCATTTTCAATAGCTATGTTAAATTACCAGAGGGTAACCAACAAAAAACAGCCCCAGTCATTGGGGATGGTTTCTGGGATATGGCAGTCCGACGGTGATCGGGGATCACCAGCCGGATCCCAGTGGTTTATGACCTATAAATGGGTATAGCCATGGTAAACCCCATATTATATATATATATGTTATATTGTTATATTACCTATATATACATACATGTACATATATATATATAACTATAATATATATATATACATAATACATACAATATAATTATAATATGACCAGGGGATGATAAATCATATGTTTACTAGCCACTTACTGGGACAGTATCCCCATAAATGGAGCTGTTAAAACTCATTATGGCTGAAAAGCCACTGGATTCATGCCGTTGATGTTTGGGGATGGGTCAAAACCCAACCCCTTTTGTTCACATCAAAATAGCTGGTAGTTATGGATGTTCATCTCCCTGAAATGTGGTATTTCATATGGTCATGACGAGTCATGACTGGTCTTTCATAGCTTTTCACCCCCAAAAATGATTCAAGATCATCCGATAATCCCAGTGCTACCGCAACTGGAAAGGGGTCTTTTAATGATGACTGTTGGAAAATGAACCACTCAGCATGGCTAAGCCGAACGTATCCAACTAGGACGTTGAACCATGAATTCTTTGTGATGGCGATCATGTGACTCATGAATGACTGTCAATCCCCTGTTGTCTTAGTTGTTTTTGTGGTGAATAACATCGATTCACATCCTTGTATATAGCCCGTTACACTGGAGGAATATCAGCAAAAAACAGCATGTTTTATCCTGTTTTATATCAGGTGTCTATTTCGTTAGATGGATCTTCAAAAACTGTATGAGCGGCTCACACACATGGAGAAAACACTGTGCCACTTGGAAATGCCCGAATTTCGACTTTCAATCACACTGTCTCAAACTAAACATGTGACGTGAGACATGATACCACATCTGGTTGGTGGTTGACCTACCCCTCTGAAAAAATATGCTCGTCAGTTGGGATGATTATTCCCAATATATGGAAAGTCATAAAATTCATGTTCCAAACCACCAACCAGACATAGTATGTCATCCAAATCATATCTATTCACCTTCAGCACAGGATTCACCTACCAGAGCTGTGATGATCCCAGTCCATCGCAGACCCGCTGCCAAGCAGTGAACAATTCATAGCAATTCATCGACATTGAATTTACCCTCTGGTAATTTAACATAGCTATAGAAAATGGCCATAGAAATAGTGGATTTACCCATTAAAAATGGTGATGTTCCATAGTTATGTAAACGTTTACCAGAGGGTAATGGAAATTCCATGAAAATCCTAATGGATTCCAGTGACTACCTTGAGATCAATATTTGGGCCCCAGAAAAAAAAAAACTGCGACCCCAGAAACCATCCGTTGTGTTAAAAACACCAGTTTCATCATCACCGTTGTTTTGAGACTTCCATAAAGTGGGCGTTAAATTCCCCATGTTCAGGTCCAAAGCAAAACAACACATGTTGATTATATCTACCAAAAAAAAAGGTACCATAAAATATCCCATGATTTCCCGCCGTAGTAAAATGGTTGGTTAGACCCTCCAGTAATCAACCCAATGTAGGACTCTACCCATCAGCTTGTCCTCCACAAGAATACCCCCCATCTCATTACCCTTTGGTAAACTAACATAGCTATTGAAAATGGCCATTTATAGTTGATATAGTTGATTTACCCATATAAATGGGTGAATTTCCATAGTTATGTTAGTTTACCAGAGGGTATACTACTTGGTTAATAAGGTTTCACCATTTTCAGGATCCCATCCGGTCCGCCTTCCGCCTTCTGCCCAGTCACCGGAACACTCGTAGTTGCCAACACCTCGCTGAGCACCGGGCAGGAAACCGAAAATAGCTGTTTCGGAATCCAACGGGCTTTTCTGCAGGATCCGTGACCAACAATAATGGGGATATATATATATATTGTAATATTGTAAAGGATAGAATTGCCACAACGGAATACAATGGGGATGTATTTGGGACAGAATAGGGATGTATTGGGGATATGTATATATACATATATATAGATGTACACATGCTGTAATACATATATATATATAGGGAATATATATATATAGGGAATATAATGAATATGTGTTGAGAAACACTGGGACACATTATATAATAACTATAACATACTATAACCAACCTGAGATGTTGCTCACTGTTGGGTTTTGCTCGGCTCAAGCCCAAGCATCCGAAAGGCGCCGCGCGGTGGTTGCCGTATGTGCTCTATGGATCTCTATGGATAGTTAACTTCCGGTCATCAAACGTGGCAATTTAAATGAATTTATCGATGATTTTGCAAGCTATAAATTTTCATTTATAGAACATGTCCTAGCTTGCCATGTTTGGTGACACCGGAGGGTACCTACATGACTAGGTGATTTTGGAACTCATTGTTGGAGCATATTCCCAGGCACTGGTCATACAGGCCATGCAATTCATGTCAACTCAAGCCGCCTGGTCGATTTTTTTTTGATCCAGGGATAGGATTGGCAATTAGAACCATTGATCCTCGTTATATCCTGATCATAGCCCATGTTTGCCTCTTACATACCTATTCAATGTTGAACAAAGAAAAATGACGGGCCCCAACGTGATCCACCAAGAGACTGCAATACTTCAAATACGGAGGTCCATGAGCTCGGTCTCCAAAGTAATTTTCCTGCTGGAGGTTGGTTATCCCCTTTGCAAGTGGCAAAAAACACATGGGCAAATGTCAACCCCGTCTTCAAAAAACTCCAACCCCGTCTTCAAAAAAACTCTGGTCATGAGGTTGAAAGCTCAAGGGGACATCTACAAGAAACCATTGGTTTTGCCGGGCAGGTTTTGCCTTCACCCTATTCAGAGGTCTACAAACTGCGGGGTACCAGTTTTCTTGGCACTTGATCACTTTGGCTGATACCCGAGTCAATCAACCGGAGGGGTTCCACCAGCCAGCGGCCAGCGTTGACAAATCCAAGGTTGAGATTAAGCAATCATGAGCTCGAAATTGGGTAAGTATATCTACACGATGCCCAAGGGTGAATGAATGGGTTGTGGTTGAAAAACGATCTGGGAAATCAATGGATATGGCTTTGTTATAGTTGCTTCTATCCCCGTTCAATCCCATTAAATCCCCATTGATGGTTAAATTAAATCCCATTAATACCATTATATCTATATCCCATCAAATTCCCATGAAATCCCTATAAATCCCTATAAATCCTGTTAATTCCCATTAAATTCCAAATTCCCATTGAAATCCCCCAAAAAAACCATGAAAAATCCCATCAAAGTCCCACAACGAAACCCCTTTAATAATCCCAATCCCATCAAATTCACATTGAAATCCCATCAAATCCCATTAAATCCCATTAAATTCCCATTGAAATCACATAAATTATGGTATGAGAATCTTGAGCTTGTTGGCATGATGCCAACCCCGCGGCCTTGGAGTAGTTGTTGCCCGGATAGTTGTTGCCTCATGGAAATCGCGGGCTCAGGGCTGGGGATTTCTGGAAGGGAATTTCATCGGAATCTGATGGGACCTAATGGGATTTAACCATCAATCATGGGGATTTAATGGGATTTAATGGGATTTAATGGGATTTAATGGGATTTAATGCCATCTTAACCCAAGAATTCTGACAGACCAAAGAATTGAGCAAAAACCACATGTCCCAAGGTTATAGGGGTATGCTCCAAAGGCATGTTCAGCTGTTCTTAGACATAAGGAGTTTGGGGCAAACAATTTTTGAGACCCACGTCAAGAATGCTTCGAAACGCAAGTCCCGCTGTAACTGCTTCCTCCATAGATGACTGGGTCGGTCCCAACCAGTTTTACCTTTGTGGTTTTCACGTAACAAGGGTCGAATTGGATCATGCGAAGCAGCTGCGCAGCATAGATGCATGTATAGGTAAATACACATAAACTGGTACGTATTACACCAATATATATATATACTATACATATATACACATACATATGTATAGGATCATGTATGCATGCATGCATGTATGTATATGTGTATGTGTATTTGTATGTGTATGTGTATGTGTATGTGTATGTATGTATATATATATATAGTATTATGTATTATGTATGTGTATATATATATATACATTTTATTTATATGCATATGCATAAATGGATCAATATAATATATATATATATGTATCTATGTATATATACACATATACATGTCTATTCGTATATATGTACATACATGTAGAAATAGAAAATGACCCATAGAAATAGTTGATTTTCCTATGAACAAATAGTTTACCAGGGTACCAGGGGGTAGGAAAAAAAACATGAACCACCTTTTGTTGTGTTTTTTCCATGGTTTCTTGCCTCTTTGCGCGGCGCGTTTGCCGCAGTTTTTTTTCTGCCACCCCTCCTGCACCACAAATCAGAGGGTTTGATACCGGTTTGCTCTTCCAGAGCTTTAGCATTCATTATATATGTAGCAGCCAAAAAAAAAACGTGTTTACAGGATGTATATCATAGATTATGATTTTCCAATATGTGTCAGGTTTCCAACTTTTCTATCTGGGAGTTGCTATTTACGTATCATGTACGGTGCCTTCATGTGCCTTCCAAATGATCAAATCTACGGAGAAGATCTACAAGCAAAATACCTTTCATTTTGTTGCCACCGTTGGTTAAATGAATTCCTGGTGGTGAAGCTTATGTGTTTTTTTGGTTGGTGAAATGAGTTACAGTACATCCCATGTGTTTGTTGTATACGTAGGTAAATCGTTTTAAATCTCCATTTTTAATGCTCGTAACATCTCCAAAATGGTGGTTATACCTTGTGATAATTCAACATAGCTTTGGAAGCCATGGCCCATTTAGTTCGATGATTTACCTATGATCAATCTCAATGGTGATTTTCGCATTCCCAAAGAAAACAGAACATCAAAGTCCAGCTTTGACGCCTCCAATTTTCAAACCAAGCGGCAATAGGTACCTGAGAGGACAGGTGTGGGCCTGGGCCCCTAGGTCTTGCACTTCATAGCGGAGAAATGATGGCAATTGAACATTTCCGATAAAACATCGGAAAATCATCGGAAAATCGAGTTCTAAATGGAGGTTTCGAGGGTTTAACTTGGGATTTTCCATGCGGAATGGATGGTGGATGCTTCGAACATGATGAACCAGCAAATTTTGGGGTAACCTATACCTAAAGTACATACACGCAAAATAAACAATACACGCCTATATATATACATATATATATTATACATACGCATATATATAATTATATACAATTATGTCACATGTGTGTATATATATGTATATATAGACATTGTATCCCACAAATGTAAAACCACCGACTCTATTGGCTGACATAAGTATTTCATAGTATTTCCACAAGCAAATCCAAGGGCAGTTTCCATTTCCAATCTCCACGTCATAAACCATCCCCAAGCCATCACTTTTTCATGAGGATTCAACCTGGTTGAGGTGACTTTCCCTAAGAAAAAAATCCGGGTCGATTCATGGTTCCAAGCCATAAAAATAAGGGACTTGGGCATTTTTTATAGCTGGGTGACTCCTACATTAGATACTATTATACATAACATTATGGATACAGTAACAGTAGCCTGATTAACACCAACAGTAATAACATATACAAATATAGATCTTTAGAACAGAGATAACAGATACATAACATAAATCAATAGTAACACCAACAGCTGATTCAACACCAACAGCCACAAAACCTTCAGGGGTCTTTTGCCGGGCCGCCAGCTGGGGTGTTATCTTTAATTCGACGAGACCTGGTGAGTTGTTCCCCCCATAAATCCATGTGATTTAGATGTGTATATATATATGTTAAATGTATGTATATATTTAAATTATATTTAATGGATGTGTAAGATCCATATCACATGTATATCAATAGTTTTAAAGACACACATAAACATGATGTACTCTCTATGTCGCTGTATATTATATATATAAGTAGCATACATCCAAGATATAACTGAGGTCATCACCCACACTAGCGCTTGATTTCAGTCTTCCATTTGTTTTTGTGCCGGTTGTATACTAATGCGTTGAACCTAGAATCCAATAACTCCAGTTGACGAAGTTGGGGCCCAACCTTCTGTCATCCTCTGCTTCATTGATAAGGATTCCCCGATTAGATTACCAGATAATAAGCGCTATTAATTAGGTAGGGGTGACATGGAATAACTTAACGAATTGCCAGCAAAAATAGTTTGGGATGTTTTGGGTAGTGCTCACTGGCATCGTTGGCCCAATTGAGGCTGGTTTCCTTCCAGCTCTCATCATTTATGGGGGTTCCGCCAGCGAGTTTGCTATAACTTGCCTCCAAAAAATAATTCCTAGCTTCAAAGCATAGTTAGGTATGAACTATACAGGCTGAGGCACCCCAGTTATAAGTTGGCTGGCTTATAAACCGGTTAACTAGCTGTAGTTCGATATATGTTATCAATTGGTTTACACACCTATTAACTAGTTCGATATATCTACCATTATCTGCCATAAACCATAGTTAACCGCATATATCCACCATTCAAGAACCCCTTATCAGTGGGTGTATAAACCCCATGAATACTATAGTTTAAAGCATCATAACCCATACTGAAAGTGGAGTTATTTGCACGAACTTAGCTATAATAAGTCAGCTCTAAATCCCATGAAATCCCCATGTTTGTTGCTTAAACATGGTTTTCCACCACCATGTTCTGATCGTTTCTGTCGTTTTACATGTGTTAAATCCCTGAAATCTCAATAATTCCCATGAAAATCCCAGCAAATCACCGTTTCCTTATGAATTTCCTACAGGATGGTGCCCCCCAGTTATAAGTTGGTTTATAAACCCCATTAACTATAGTTATATCTGCCATAAACCATAGTTATGGGAGTTATAAACCAATTTAGCTAACTATGGGGCACCACCTTGTATGGTTTTCCACCTGTTTACACAGCTCCATTGCCGTCTCGCAGCCGTTGTTGGTTCCATCTGGTTCGCCATTGGCGAAGAACTGCAGGTAGCATTGGGCGCCAGGGCCGATTCCTTGCGTTGGGTACCTGGGTATAAGCTAGGTTGCATTGCAGATGATTATATATATATATGATAATATATGATTATATGCTAGCCCCTATATTATATGGAAAAACGGGGGTTCATATATGGATTAAAAAAATCTGGGATGTTATGGATTGGTAAATTATAATAATTCACTAACCTGAATAGTTTGGCCATATTGGAATGATTTCCCTTACTAACCATGATTCCAGTGAGGTCGCAGTGAGGTCGTTATAATTTACCCATAATTATATGATAATATATGATAATATATGATAATATATGATAATATATGATAATATATGATAATATATGATAATATATGATAATATATGATAATATATTATGATAAGTCAATGGATTGGTTTGAGGGAAATCTTAACCGGAAACCGGTAGGTTTTTACTATCAAATATAGGGGTTTCCTGTAAAATTGTCCCATCATCCAATTCTGTGAATATTATATGATACTGTATCTAATGTTACAAGATTATCGATATATATATACATACATATTAATGCATTTTGCTAATTATGTGATGATATAGGATAATATGTAATTCTATGATAATGTATGATAATATGTATGCTGTGTGTCAATTTGTTGTAAGACAAACATACCTGCTATACGATAAAATATGATAACATCTATATTGAATGCATGTTCCAATACAATGTATATTGAATGTATATTCTATAGTATGAAAATCATAGATAACATGTCAAACATATTGAATCCAGATGCGTAACATTGTGTAACGACTATACTAGTAACTGCTAAACCCCAGTTGGTTGATGTAGGGCATTATACCAACCAATATTTGGGGGAATATCAGTTGATGCAGGGCATTATACCAACATATACCAACCAATATTTGGGTGAATATCAATGAGTCAATGAGCAATTTTGTGAGACATGGTTATACCCTGCTTTTGATCGGTACCCACGTAGATGATTGCAAATGAATAAACCTCCGATTTTGGATGGGTTGCTAGACCCATCTCTGGTGAAATTGTGGATGGTTTATGATTGGGTGTACCACATAAAACACATTCGATAATTTCTGGCTTCTTCGCCCATCATGTTTCGTCAGCACAAAAACACTGCTGGCTTCAGCGACCCACAGCGCTAAAAACAGCATGGACGAAGCAACCAGAACTTATCCAATGTGCTTAATGTGGTAAACTCAATCATTACCATACATATTATATATCAGTCTTACTATTGACCTCTGTTGTCATATGTTGAAACACACAAATATGGTGTGCTCAATACAGTTCAAATATTGCATCATAACTCCAGATTCTCTGGCTGGACGCTGTCACCAGGACCCAGGTGGTTTTCCATTCCAAGTGGCGGCCAACCGGACATCTTTTCGGTATATTCGTCAAAAGTCATGTTGGAAATGTTGCGCAAGTGAAAGTATTCTGTTTCCTGAGAGCAGAGCTGGATGCCATTTTTATGATGCCATGTTCAACACGGGCGAATTTGCAGGAGCCCCGAATGGAGCCAGGCTCCTCATGGCTAATCATGCTAATCTTAGGTCATCTTATATACCCGGCAAAAAAACAACATGACTTAAGAATTACAGGAACTTGTCAGTGTATGACACACTATGAATCATCTTTTGAGAAACAAACCATGCTGCCTTAACCACTAGGTCGACTTTTTTGTCTACATGGGTTCACCCAGAGCAGTGCCAAGATGCTCCCATGGTGATTGATGAAGACCATGGAAAATCTACATGAGTACTGCACCCTACTGTAGCCTAACATAGATATAGAAATCACCAAGGGGAAACCCCGTTCGGAACATGATCTACGAATGGTGGCATTTCAATCTATGTTTACTGGACTGTAGCTATTTGATCATGATGCCGTTGCGAACTATGGCTCTGTCTGTTGGCCTCTAGGCAGGCTAATCTCTAAATTCCAAAAAAAAGAGCAAAAGCACCTAATAAGAGACTCAACTACTCAGTCAAGGTGAATTGCCTAACTTTTTGGTGTGATTTCCCCGCGCAAAAAGACTTGTCAATAGGACCCCCATCATCCCAGCATGAGATAGAAAAGTAACGCGAATACATATATATATATATATATGTATATTTGCATTGATTGGATCCTACCTACCCCATACATAGATGGTGCCATTCCCGAGAGCTTTCCCAAAATTGGGAACAAAAAAACAAAAACAGGTTGATCATCACCTTCCCAGCCCCAGCAAAACGGGGTATTCCCCATTTAGAGACAGATCGAAAATAATCCAAAACATCATGCTGAAGTCATATTATATTGCTGGGTGTAGATACCCGATTCTTTCCCTAGTACTTACCGTCTGAGAATTCAGAATATGTATGGCAAAACACTTTTTTTGAGTAGGTGAATCAGTAAATCATCTAAAGATGGACGGTTTTTCCACGGCTACTTCAACTTACAATATACATTGGATGTGTTGAAAATTACATAGAAACGAATCAGAGGGTATAGAGTGGCCCCCCCCAGTTGTAAGTTGGTTTATAAACCCCATTAGCTATATAGTTGCAAGATGTTACAAGTATCATAAACCATAGTGAACCTGGAGTTCTGTTCACTTGGTTTTTTTTAGCTCCAAATCCCAAGAACTGCATGAAAAACCATGGTTTTCCTATGGGTTTTGCTGGTGAAATCTCCATGTTCCTATGGGTTTTATCCCATGGATTTTCCAACACCAGAGCCAACCAAGGGACATTGAAGGGATTCACCAGAGCCAGCTCCGCCAGACTATGGATCGGACGAACCTGGTCAATCTGGTCACTGAATTGGTTTATAACTGGTTCCTAATAATGGTTAATATATAGTGGTTAATATTAATATATATATATATAATGGTTAATATAATATAATGGTTAATATATCATGGTTCCTAATAGTGCCTTGGATGGTTTTATCATAATGGTTTTTCATCATGGTTAATAATATAGTTTATTGTGGTAACAACGATGCCATAAACCACCCATGACTGGGAATGGTAACCCTACCACCCATTTATGGTGAAATTGTGGATGGTTTATTGTGTTTATTGTTGTTTTACCAACAGTAATAGTCGTGAAGTACTGGTGAATACTGATTTATGAGCTTAAGAATGGTTGACGATAATAGTTGGTTAGCTGGTTAGCCTCTGGTGTCAAACATGGCAAGGAAATCCCCGCGCTAAATGGATCTAAATGGAGGTTTTTTGTTGCTGGGAGAATCATCGGACGATAGCTGGGTAATTTTCCCCGTATCCATGGAGCTGATTCCCGTTCATTTTTGGAATCCTCCAGAAACCATGGAGTTTAGGTCTGGGACTTTCACATATTGAGGGCCATTTGTTTTTTGGGGTGTTTTATATATTTGGGGGGATGAAATTACTCATGATTCATGATTCATCATTCATAGATGTGTTTGTTTGCCTATGCCTTTGCCTTACAGACCATTTTCTGCGACTGGTGTCGTCACAAAACTGGAAAACAACTGAGTTATCGCTTCGGATCATCCCAAAATCTTCCAAACATGGAGAAAAAATGAGAAAAATCGCGGCACCAACCAGTTAACTAACATAGCTATGGAAATCCATGATTTTGAATTGAAAATGATGTACAAATGGTGGATTGGCCCAGAGACAAACTAAACAGCATCAATTCTTCCAATCCGCCAGATCTAGCAAATGCACAATGCATTTGCGTGTTCAGGGAAGAAAGTCCTACTGATCTACCCTTCAACAAGATTTACAAAAATGTGCGGCGATATCAATTTTCATGGCTTATCTCCCTAATTATAGGGGATGGTCTATGTCTCCATTTCTTTTCCGTTGATCATCGTTGATCCATGGGATCCCATGAAAGAAGCCAGGTAAAGCCAGGCTTTCCATGGGATGAACAGTGATGACCTACCAACATAGCATACCCTCCGGTCAGCTCCATCGCTGGAAAATCTCTGATTTACTTCGATGATCTTCGATGATTTTCCCGAACTAAACCTCCAAGGATGCACAGTTAGGGTTTTTCCAGGTTTTTCCAGCCACATTTGAGGCATCCGGAGGCTACCATCTGACACCAGACATGGCTACCAGTATCAAGCGAGGCGCGTGGTTTAACACAATGTCCAAAATGAAGCACATGCCTCACATGCTGCGGTGACTGCGGTGACCTGGAAAAAATATGGAGTCAGTACGAAGTAGCGGGAAAACGTTGATCAATTGATCCTTGACTCAAAAAGGTGGGATGGAAAGATTTGAGAAAGTTAGATTGTTAAATTAAATTAATTTAATGGAAAAAATTGATGTGGGAAAGTTTGATTGAGAAAGTTGGATGGTCTCTTCACCACCAGCCATCCTATACCAGTCGTTTTCCGAACGTTGTAAGACTCCAACATGGAACAGCTACCGCGCGCGCAGCTGCCAGAATATCCATATCATAAAATCCACTACATTCCCACATTTTGCTGATGAACTATCCATAAATATCCACACCTTGGTTGTCGGTCAACGTGTTTAATGAGTATATTCTGTATACAAATACCATCATCAATGCATGGCCAACTTTGGATGCCACTAAAACACATTTATGTTGAAAACGAAACTCATCATCTACCATTCACCTGTCGATTTACTCAGCAGATACCGGTATATTCTTGGTCATTCTTGGTCATCTCATTGTTTTGGGGCTGCTACCCGGTTCTTCAAGATCTCGTACCTTCACAAACCTGTCATTTTCCAAGAACTGTCCTAAAATCCCAGGAACATTTAAAGAAACATGAAACCAACTTCCGGATGAACATCACCTTCAAGTATCCGTTGGAGATTATAATATATGTACAATTATGTAAGTGTGTATATATATATATACACACACATTTATCCCCTCTAGTTGGGTGATGTTTAATCATGGTAAATCTAAGATATCTGCAAAAAAACACGATCTTTTAGCTGGTTAGTACATGTTACATCATTTTACCCTTGATAGCAGCATTTGTTTAAAGCACTAGTGGCTACTAAGATTTACTAAGTATCTTATAATCTAACCATATCTAACCAGTTGACCGCCATGTCACCGAGCTCGTGGGTCTTGTTCACCAAGCGTTTCATGTCCTCCGTGGTACCGAAGTTGGGATCGATCCGGAACCAGTCCTGCCGTGGAGTGCCACGTATCCACACCCCTGGGGGATGCCCGGAGATTTTTAAGTGATTCCCGGGTGATTTAAACACCACAAAAATGGGGTTGTTATTCCAAAAGAATCAGAGTGGAGTCACGTTTTCCTGGGTTTTTCATGGTTTTTCTGCGAGATCTTTATCCATCAAACGGAGGTCTAACATGGTCTAACCGAGTCGTGGTTTCGATCTTTGTCATGTTCGGTCGAACCATCGTCAATTCACCTTGCTGGATGGAAATGTGGTGAAACGACCCAGTCATGGCAGGTTTAGGACACAAAATCCCAATTTCATCTGGTTGGTGGTTGACCTACCCCTCTGAAAAAATATTAAAGTCAGTTGGGATGATTATTCCCAATATATGGAAAGTCATAAAATTCATGTTCCAAACCACCAACCAGTCATAGGATGAGGACCCTATTTACTGTGGGGAAATACTAGGAAGGACTCAATGACCCTAAATTGCTGCGCCGTTACGGCCAACGTCATGGTTGAAATCCAGCACACTGGGATGGGTCCTGAGGTCCCGTAGTTTACCATGGTTGTCCGTGAACCAAGCGGACACATTTTTTTACACAGAAGAAATGGACATGTCTGATCCACTGGATGTACTTTGTTGTCATATGAAGTCATATTTTGGGGTATATCATGGTATATCATGGCATATCCCCTTACATTGCCTTTGAAAATAAGCTTATATATGGTAGGTACCTCCAATCAATCGGTACCTGAAATATCCTGAAATGGCCATTAATTTTCAAGGGGCACCTTCTTGAGCCTTTCACATTTTCACTAGCCATTTTCCAAGAGATCACCATCTGCGTCTGGGTCAAAGTTGGTGTCTCCTCAAAAGAACAACATGGGAGGCGTTCCTAGGGCCATGTTCGACCCATATCCAGTCTACATTAACGAAATGCATGGCTACAGGCACCCGTGGAAATCAGGACTAAACACCGCGGGGTTGGTACAACTGCATGGAACGCACCGGTTACGTCGAAGTCAGAAAAGGCGGGACCTGGATCAGAAATCCTATTGGTAACGCTTCAACGCTGGGGCCAAATATCTACATCAAAATGTTACTGGAGATGTTAGTTCCTACTGGAACGCTAATGGAATATTTCTGCTAATTCTATGTCTTCATAGGCTTTTCCCGCATGGAACGCTAATGGAATAATTCTGCTAATTCTATGTCTTCATAGGCTTTCCTGCATGGAATCGCTACTACTGGATATCTAAATCTGCGCCACACTTCCCAGAATCTGCTACAGGATCCTTTTCACTTCTTCACATATCGCAAAGCACGATTGTATTTCTCAGCGGACAGCCACTTCTCTTTTACTGATGCTTCAGACCTGCCCAAACCAACTGAGCAAATCCCCATGTGAACTCCGTTTCTCAAGGCTACTCCTGCCAGAATCTCATGCGCAGTGTGTTTTAATTCATACTGGAACTCCGGATTCACAGGTCAGGTTTGGACAGAAGGGTTGCATATCAAAAACTGTGGTGGACAAGGGTGCATTTATACGAGGTCCGATACGAGGTCTATACGAGGTCAATACGAGGTCAGCCTATATGGTGTGTCCCGGAGCTCGCCATGAGCTTCTGAAGCGAGATTGCTCCACTTGAGCTGGCAACAGCAGCGGAGGAGGAAGCAGCAGCAGCAGGAGGAAGCAGCAGCAAGCAGCAGCAAGCAGCAGCCAGCAGCAGCCACACGCAGCAACCAGCATGTGCCCCCTTGAAAGAATGACCAAATATAAGTATAAGTTTGAAAAATCATGGCAGAAGTGGCTGTCAGGACAGCATCTATATACCATAGCTTCCATTGGTATACCCATGGAAGTTGCTGCAAGATTTAAACGTGCCACTTTCAAGCTGTCATGCAAAACCCAAGCTAAACGCAAAAAGTACCGACTTACCCCAATTGCTTTCCCGCATGGAAATGAACCGTTCAATTGCAAACAGAACCGATTTCCACATCCACCTGTAGATGCCCTCCAGTTTCTTTGGTAGCTGGTTACCCATCAAAAATGGCAACAACATGAAGGTATATGAAACATTCTGAAACTACCCATCCAGCTGTTTCCCCAGTCAATCCCCTTGTATTATTCCAATCATATGTCCATTAATTGTTCCTCATTCCCCAATTTTTGATAATTAAATCATATTAAATCCCTATTTGCATCCAAGGTTGGCCCTAGAATTCTTGGTTGTATCAACATCACTCACCCATCGCATCTTTATTATATACATGATTATACATACATATTTTTGATGGTTAACCTCCAGTGAACTAACATAGCTATGGAAAATTGTCATTTACAAATGATTTACAGCTATGTTAAATTACCAGAGCGTCAATCCCCATCAACTATCAATTTAACTATTAAAGGTGACATTCCCATTGATTGCATGTCCATTTTTGTGCCAAAAAAACATGGAAAATCTCCAAGGCCAGCCCTGCAGCGTATCACCTGAGCCCAATATCCATGGTAACCATAGCCAGATTGTCCATCTGGGCCATACCTTCAGGAATGCTGATCCCCCAATACTTACGGACGGTTTAGTTCATGGAAGATCCGATGACAATATATAAAAATGGGGTATTTTTGTAGTCATACCTTGTCATACCTTAAGGTTGAATCATACAGAGACGACTTGGACAATTGGTCATTTTTTGAGTTTAGTTCACCGTTGATGTTGGTTATCGTTATGGTGAAAAAAACAGGTGTACCACGGTTAAGAGATATACTCATTTCAGGATATATCCCAGGGATGGAGGAAAAAAAACAAACAAATCGTCACCTGAGCAGTGTTGAAAACCCTCTGTTGCCCACATATGTATATGTACTGAGTCATATGTCTGGTTTGATACAATTTTGGAACTACGTATACGCATGATAGTTACAATAAGTGACAAATCTTCAAACATCTGAGTAAATAAACCTGGTTGGTGGTATACCTACCGCTCTGAAAAATATGAGTTCGTCAGTTGGGATGATGAAATTCCCAACATATGGAAAGTCATAATCCAGTCATGTTCCAGTCACCACCAAGCAGATTTACATATTTCACCAACCTGAAACTTGCGGCCCATGGGGATAGTTAGGCATCTAGCCCATACCATCACCATCAAACCAGTGAGGTCAAGGCACAAGTTCAGTACCACGGGTGTTACCCATATACAGTCGAAGCCCATTCCTGAGCGAAAAAAAAAACAGTGGGCCCCACGAAGGCCCCACGAAATCCCTGGATGGTTCATGGCGAACTCCGGCGTTGTGTAAGCTCAGATACCAGGTAAAAAAACGCCATGGATTTCCTACACGGTGTGATGTAGAATATGTAGATGATATGCCTTCAGAATAGCTAAAAGATGCAGCCATCAATCAACCAAACCAAGATTTACCGAGTTTTCGAAACTTTCTGGCAGCTGGATGTACAGCAAATCTTCAAGGTGGTAACTGACAAGCCATCAGCCTTCAGCACAGACTACTGATGGTTTCTAGCCTGTCACTACTGATGGTTTCTAGCATGTACCTTTATATAAAGACTGTACATGCAAAATGTGGCAATCCCACCAAGACACATGCCAGTCGACTGCCAGTCGATGAGTCCATTTCTGAGGGATTTTATCCACACGTGTTTATTATTCCTCCCTTTTTTTGAAGCCATCTAAGCTCTGAAACACATTTCGTGAAGATTTTTAACCCTTGGAAGAATGCCTTAAGCTACCCAACCCCGGATCGACAAATCGATCGCCATCATCTGGGACCATCGGTGCCATGAACAAAATTACCCAGTCTTATCCCATCTCATGAAATAAAACCATGGTGAATATACGGTTAATATACTGTTAATCTATGGTTAATATGTGGTTATTATATGGTTAATGATGGTTAATAATCTGGTTGGTGGTTTGAACCACTCTGAAAAATATTATATATTCAATGGGAAGGATGACATCCCATATATTGTGGAAAATATTCACAATGTTTGAAACCACCAACCAGAAATAATAATTGGTTGATCAATTTCCAGTGGTTTATTGAAAGATAGTATGATAGATCTCCTACGAAATAATCCTATCCCAGTGGTTGATAGCTTTCCCCAGTCCTATGGCTTATCATAATCCCCAATATCAATAAATTAGGTAGTAAAAGTCCCTGCTTCTTAAATGTTCTCAACCAATCAGCCAGGGTATTCCACAGCTAAGCCGTGGCCAAGACATCCAAGACTCCCTGGATGTAGTCCAAATGCTCCGTGATGCCTATGGCACATGGTCTGATGATTTGCTTTGGTGATGCCCTGATTTACTTATTATATATACAGTACAGGATGGGGCCCCCAAGATAGCTAAGTTGGTTTACAAGTGGCTTAACAATGGTTTATGGTAGATATAACTATAGTTACTGGGGATTATAATGGTGTATAAACCAACTTATAACTGGGGGGCATCATCCTGTATCTTTATGTATCTTTTCTGTGGGGATCCCTTGAATGGTCTGGCGTGATTTGAGGGGCACCGATCATCTTCTTGAACAGGTGAAAAACTGAGATAGTCGAACTCCCGAGGCTTAAAACGCTCAAACGAGATTTGGTAAACCAAACCGAACGCGTCATTTGTTCAAGAGTCAATTGCAAAACCTCAAACAATGGGACAATTACGTGTGTATCTATCCATGAGAGCAATACTTGAAACATGTTGAAATCACCAACCGGTAAGTATGCACATTCTTTCCTGGTTGTATTTTCATTTATCTTTCGTACCTCTTCCTCTTTTGGTGGTTTGAACCAATACTTGAAACCATCAACCAGTCATCAGCGGAGTTTATTCTACTAGTTCGCATCCTAGCTGTACCCCAATTCTTGCCTGGTACAGTAAACTCCCCATGTATGGTTTATGATATTATAAAATATTATAAATCCCTATGTCCAATGCTTGGTGAATTGACTCCCCAGAAAACCACATAACAACAGAGCCGATTCATCAGATTTATCGGAGACGACATCGGCGCCGTAAGCTGGGCACATTCCAATTCTGTGGCACAAGGGTCGCTTCATTTTGGGATTCCCATCGTAGTGAAGATATGAAAATCAGAATCCCAAGTCAGAAAGATTCTGATTCACTCATGTTGGGACGGTTTCCCTTACCAAGCATCATCTGTGAGGGAATGTGAGGGAGCTGTGAGGTTGCTATAATTTATCCAGACATATGTCAAAGGGTTCAGAGGAAGCCTGGTACAGTAGAAAAAATCTCAATTATTAATCCTTAATAATTATTCCTGAATACACTAATACAACTGTCAACCATCAGGAGTGAAGTGGGGATGACAACGTCCATCACATCAGCGTTAGCTCATTTGGCTCATGGACATGGGGTGAGTCAAATTTGGGTAAGCAACACCTGTGGGTTCCAGGGCACTCACCCAAGCCCTGGCAAACTTTCATGGACCCTTCAAGAAGTCACATATCCTTAGCAGGATGCCAGCCATATCCCTTCATTCATATCCTTTCATATCCCTTCATCAAAATCTACAAAATCCCGCAGCTTACATTGAAATCCAAAGTGAAATCCATGTTTCAAACCATAAAGACCAACCGTGCCCCCCTCACCGTCACCTTGAAGAGTGCCATTGCACCAGTTGTTCCCTTCACAGCTGCTGTGGTCACCCTCAGGAGGACATTCCACATTGACCCCTGCGGCCCTAAACGAATGAGAGCTGCTGACCCCACAATGATAGTTGGTTCATAAGCCCTTAGTGTTGTGGTTGGTATTGAATCAGCCTTCAATAGACCCGTGCCCATATACCTTATTATCCTTCTTGAAAAAGTCGCCTTATTCTTGTTCAGTCCCCACAAAGAACTATGGGGCTCTGGAGACTATGAGCAGTCTGACCAGCTTCCCGAGAAATTCGGGGAATTGGCTATGGATGAAGATAGTGTCCAAGAAAAAAAAAATCCTGGCCGCCAGTAAACACCAATCCTCCAGAAAATATGTCATGTATATTGCAAAATCTATGGGGTCCTTTTGTTTGGAGGACCGCAAAATCATCCAAAATTGGTCATGTTTTTAATGGGAAACCATTGGGTGGGAGGATTTGGAGGTATTAACTGCGCTCAAGGATCCCTACCAGAAACCACTTTAATGGACCGCACAGAAAAACAAGTCTCTGATAATGTATATAACTTGGCAGCGGAAAATAGCAATGCTTAATGCGGGCAATACCCTCTGGTAATTTGTTACAGTTTGCTATTGAAGCCATGGCCATAGAAATAGTTGATGTTCCCATCTAAAAATGGTGATGTTCCATGATTTTCCATAGTTAACTTGTATGTTTACCAGAGGCTAACGTATTATCAAGTCATTGTGTCCACAAATGACCGGCCGTCGCAAGGTTTGACGACCAGGTACAAGTCACCCTCATGCAATGCATCCCCCTTCAAGCACTGAAACTCTGTAGATATTCTATGAAATTGTGACGAATCATCCCTGGAATCATCAGAAAGTGAGCAGTGTTCAAAACAAACCAGCACACGAACCCGGAACAACGACACAAGGCAATGTCGCACGTACAGCCGGAACCTTGTACGGGTTGGTTGAGAGCAATTCCCAAGTAATGGGTCGCTTCATAATCCTGTATCAATAACAAATGGTAACTCATCAACCATCAATCAACCATCATTGTTCAAAAAATCATAGTAGTTTGACGGTTAAAATATGTTAAAATACTGTATTTCATGCCTACAACTAAATGGTCAACCAACAACTTTCTGGCGCACATACCCCATTCTTCATGGTTAAAACCCCATAATTAATATTCATGGTTGACATCATCCCCTTATCGCTCAACTGGTAAGCCATTAACCAACCATGTTTCCTCGTTGAGACCCCTATATATGTGAAGTGATTCCCATTGAACAACTGTGATTATAGTTAATTATATAGATATTTTCAAATATGTTGATGATATAGTTCACTATAGTTGTCAACAAGAAAAGGTATGACCCAACATTATACAGTAGTATATTATAGTATGTTTAGTTATTAGGTAATTAACTATTGTTATGATGTGTTATGTATATTACAGTAGAAAAAAAAAAAATATATTCTCTAACATTACATAGTTCACCATGGTTACCCTCTGGTAATTTAACATAGCTATTGAAAATTGCCATAGAAATAGTGAGTTTTCCCATTAAAAGTGGTGATTTTCCATAGCTATGTTAAATTACTAGAGGGTAATTATAGCTATATTGCCCGTCTTTTTCAGTCGTCAGTGCGGCGCAAGGCGCCGAAAACCGCCAAGGCACAGCACTGACGCCTCCCTCACGTCCAAAGCGATCCGGCATCACGAGGTACACGGACTTGCCGTCGATGGCATGCAGGCCTCCCCCATATGCGATGAACAACACGTTTTTTCTTTGTGAAAACTGCAGGTAAATAATTTTAAAAAAAAAAAAACATGGCAATGTTCAGCCGGGGGTAGATTGGATGTACAGAATATGTGTAATATATATATATTGTATATATTGTATACATTGTATATATTGTGTATATATATATATATATTGTGTATATATATATATATATTGTATATATATATATATATACATGATACATGTGAGATATACTGGGGATATCTTGGGTATAGCATGGTATAACTCAACATAACCACCAGTATGACATGGGGGTGTCTGAAATTTCAAGGAAATCACCCGAAAAATGCACTAAATCCACATCTCCCATTGGCCAAAACAGACTCAGTTGGGTCCTTTTAGGGTCCAAAAAACTGTACAGTAGATTGATTTATACCACTATTCCTATAAATGGGGATGACTATAGCAATCCCAAAAAATAGAAGAGTGTTTCCATATTAGTAATGATTCACTGTTGTATCTTTTTTGGAGTGAGTGATTGGTAAGCGGCCGGCTCAAAAGGTGGTCAAACTGATTAAATGTGGGGATCAAAATGCTGACCATGCCAACAAAATGTGGGGCCAGAATGAACGGGATGGTAATTTACCAAGTTGTATCTTTGGGCCATTGGGGCTGTTCCATTTTGACTCACGCCGATTTCGGAAGTTTCGAGTTCGAAGTCATGGTCGTAAATGATGTATATATAGTGTGGGTAGCTAAGGAACCAGGGATGGACAAAAATGTGTAGCTCGACTTCCGGAACCACAGGTAATGGTAGCATCAAACCAAAGGTTAGCTGGAGTTTATTAGAGTTTCGCCCATCCTAAATCTTGTCTGATACTTTCATACACTTTCCTTTCGTCTATCCGCTATGGCATTCCCTCAGTAAATGGTGGCTCTTACCCAGGCCCAGTCCATCACTAGTTGAAACACCCATCACAAAGCTCTAGCTGTTATTCACAGTCTTCAATGGACTGGTTAAATGGAAAATCGACAAAAAACTGGTTGGTTTTACAAATCAAATATAAGTGTTTTTCTGTAGATTTTCCCTTGAACCAATCCATTGAAGTCTGGGTCAATTTTTCAATCCTCATGATATTGCCTCTTTGTTGCTTGCAACATGTTGAAACTTTTTTGGGTAATTGTTTGGCAGCCAAAAAAACTAAGCCTTCCAACGGGGACGAATCGTTCTTGTGTTCAATCCTTGCTTGATATCCCCAACTGTGCAAATCCCATCATATTGCCCATGTTATCTGGTTGGTGGCTTCAACCCCTCTGAAAAAAATATGAGTTCGTCAATGGGAAGGATTATCCCATATATCCCATATGGAAAAATAAAATTCATGTTCCAAACCACCAACCAGTTATAAATCTCCTCATGATATTTGCCATACTCATATCTTGCTTGAAAACGCTGCTTGAACCACAGGGTTCCCTTCTGAAACTCAGCTTGAAATTCAGGATGTTGCGGCCGCAGTTTGCTGCGCAGTGATGGGCCAGAAACTACCAGCTACAAATGGATTCAAAAAAATATGTGAATGTCAGTAAGGTCAACCCCGGATTAATAAACCATGGTTTATGAAAATTAGGGGGGGGTACTCCTCCAATAGTCATTTCATCTGATACTTCAATGGTAGCCTCCCAATTAAACAATCCTTGGCGGAATCTTGGGACCCATGGGGATGATTCCCGTTACAAAAAAAAACCAAAGTCTCGACGTCACATTTAATCCCTATCAATCACCATGAAATACTATGCATAAATATATATATGGTGTTTTACTGTTGATTACTGATTCCTTACCACTGATTGATCACATTGCACTGATCATATTCATGAATCAGTTGTTACATCAATTACAGTTCAATTACATTCAATTACTATTAATATTAATCATGGTGAATCTTAGATACCTGCCAAAAATCTATGTTTGGGCTGGTTAGTACATGCTACCATTGATAGCAAAAGATTCAAGTACTACTTAGTATCTAACCAGTTGGCCCAATCCTGTAAGGATGCTTATCATAAAAATCAGCAGCTTAAAAATCTCATGGTCAATCCCCATTGTTTGTTTGCTGCTTTTTACATGGTTTTCCACCAGCATTTGCCAACTGGGTTTTGGCTTGTTAAAAATCACCATATTTTCCTTACCCATAGGATCCATGTATGCTATATATGGTGACATGTGCCATCAATATACCCCCAATGTTAGCATATATACCAGCACCATGGATCCTATGGGTTATGGAAAGTGGTCATCTTTTTTCCTCATGGCCATCCTCCGGACCAGTTTTTTCCCCATCCCCTCCTCGCGGTTGGTGCCCAGCGTGCCCGTAGTGCCGTGGTGACTGGGGCATGGTGCAGATGACGTTTTGTTTTACCCATATGGCTATGGATCAATACCTATAAGTACCATTTTTAGGGGAATGAACATCCATTTACCAGCTATTTTGATGTTCACCAGGGGTACAAGGTTTTGACACACTGCCATATATATTATAGATACACAATGTGTTCCGAACGCATATTTTTTTTAAATATGTGTGTGTGTTTTTCCACTATAGTATCTTTTTTTTTTGGCCTTCCCAAAGACATCTGTATCATGTTCCAGGTTCTATGGATCCACGTTAATGACCTGGTAAAACTGGTAAACCTTGTAAACGATACCTAATCTCACCATCGGCCAGAAATATGAACCAGAAACTGGTGAAACTGGTGAGTTGGACTTGGACTAACTTAACCCAGATATTCCGCAAACATATCCATATAATCAATACATATCATATGTTCATATATGTTCCCTTCCTCAATACGGCGTGCCCGGCCAAGGTCTCCTTGTCCTTCCTTCGACGCCATGGCTTCCTCTGAAGGAGCTTCACGTCTTCGCAGTCCTTGGCGTCCGCGGGTTGTGTCAAAAACCCTCAGAGAATCCCAGTGAAGAAACAATAATGGTTATCAATAATGGTTGTCAAAAATGGTTGTTATCAATAACATAACAAAATTGGTTAATAATGGTTAATCATAATGGTTAATCTACTGGTTATTATCAATAACATAACAATATTGGTTAATAATGGTTAATAATAATGTTTAATAATGGTTATCAACCCCATAGATTAAATGATGGGTTAACAAAAAGAAATCTCTAGGCTTGATGAATGTGGGTAAAACAGTGCCATCTGCATCATCTCCCAATTTCACCATTTTTATAGGTGGTATGGTTACCATTCCCAGGTGGTTTATGACCTTGTTTTACCCACATTAATGGGAATTCCCAGATCAGGGATGATTATTCCCATTAGATTGGGTAGTATAAGCCCCTACAAGGCCCCACAATCATCAACCCGATGGGTTTTTCTGGCTGAGAATGGCTTCTGAATATGTTCTTTTTTTGGGTACCAATAGTGGTTTCAAAACACTTCAACACCACAACATATAAAGGTCAAACAGGATCCAAATATATATATATATATTATATATAACTTAAATAAGTATGGCTCAAGGGGAACCAATGGACACATAAAAGTGTAGTTGTCTTGACTATATCAAAGCACATTTGGGCATCCAATTCGTGCGGCAAATGATCCCTGCAGTCAAAACAATGGTCAGGAAATCACAACTGCTTACCCTCTGGTAATGTGTTACATAGCTATGGAAGCCATGGCCCATAGAACTAGATGATAAAAATGATGGCTTACCTATTCAAAATGGTGATTTTCCATAACTGCGTTCAATAACCAGAGGCTAAATTTGGGCCCGTTGATAAGTACAACCCAGTGATCCAAGGTGGTCCCTCCCCCCATGATGTTCGTTGCTGAAGCCCGTGGGAAAATGGAGGTTTTGGTGGGAAACTCCATGGAAAATCAATCTGGTTGGTGGTATACCTACCCCTCTGAAAAACATGGCTTCGTCAATTGGGATGATTCTTCCCAATATATGCAAAAATAAAATTCATGTTCCAATCCACCAACCAGCCACGAACTATGGCTAGGTATTTTCCAGCCAGCTTTGATGACAGGGGGTAGCTCCAGGGGTCCCAGTTGCCTCACTGACACAGGCGGAGCGATTGGATTCCGCAGCGAGGACGCAGAGAATAGAGAGGGCCAGGGCGGCCAGGGCAATGGATGCCATGGCACCGCCCCCGGCCCAAGCGCTTTTTGAGCAGTAGGAATAGAGCTGCGAGGATGATGATGATGATGATGATGATGATGATGATGATGATGAGTGATTTACAGGTTGTAAAATAAAATAATAATAATAAAAAATAAATCATGTTTCACGATAACATATCTTTAGGATCATGAGACAATCATGACAATCATCAGCCCTCCTGGGATCTTAACGAAACTATCGATGGTTCTTCACATTGCGTTGGGAGCTCTTCACAACACATAGTTCCTCTTAAGTTTTTTCAAGAGATTCATGGTTTCATGGGGGCCCATTTGGCAAAGCAACCAGCAACCAGACAGTAACTGGTCAAAAAACTTGAATGGACCAACAGAAAGTTTTTTTCGGCTGGCTTCTTAGAGGGCCGGGGTCATCAACCCGGAAATAAAACAATCAAAACTCATGAACATTGGTGACAAGTCCAGACTCTGTATCATGAACTGCATGGTCACAATTTCATGCATGTAGTCTGGAGATGTCTTGGAGAATTTGCAATCCCCGGACCAGAGTCGCGTTTGATCGATGATTCCATCTGATTCCCCAAGCGCCAATCATCGGACTGAGATTGTTGTGCTCCATGCAACGCACATTGAACCTATTGGTAACACCGGTGATTGTGAAATTCACCCATTCCTAGACGATTTCCCTTGATCATTGTGAAACCTGGTGATTTCCCTTGATTTCAGAGTCTGAAACCAAAGGCCACCCATCTCTCATCATTGAGATCCCGCCAGTACCCAAACGAACCCCAGTCATATAGGGGGCATTGAATATGAACGAAGGATGAGAATATCTTTCCCCTTACCAATCACCATTTCCATCCAGCATTGCTGCACATCATTTCGGTCTGTCCGAAAGTGGGTTGCTCCTCATATGTTCAAATCTATATACAGTGAATGGTCTTGGCTTATTCATAGAATATATCAATCATATATAAATCAACCATATGTTATTTTTTGATATGCTAGTTAAATTATTGATAGTGGATTATTTATGTATAACGTGCTTTTTCCATAAAATAACATTAGTTTTTATAGTTCAATCCCGCATGTTTTTTTCGGCCCCATCCAGATTGATCACAAACAAATCGGCTTCCCAGCGGCGCACCTCCTCTTTCCTGGAGATTCGATTGGATCCTGGGCAGCAGTGGTTCAGCATGACGATCACCGGCTTAAAAGTCTATAATTATGAACCATTAAAAAAACAATTAAAAACAAAAAACATGAATTATAAGCTTAAAGAAAATCTGTAGCTCCGAAAACAGTAGCTCTTCTTAGCTCTCCATTTTTCAGGAGCTCCTTAGCTCCCATCGTGGCCTCCTCATGACTGGGGCACAGCAAGTTGGGCGCCCGTCCACCTGGCAGCATAACCATGGAACAATGTGGGCCCGCCCTAACGATAGTCAAGTAGATCTAAGTGGGTTTAGATTCACCCCATGTTTTGTTTATAGTTATGTTTGTATCATAAACCATAGTTTTTGGAGTTATGTTCACCAACTTGGCTATCGTTTGGGGCCCCACTTTGTAGCGGTTTTGACCCACTTCGCCATAGTGTCCCATATTACTGTTTTTCTGAAGTGGTTCAACTGGCTTTAAAATCAATGTGTTGGTCGTTTTGTAGGATTCCAGGTTTCAACCCGTCTTTTTTGGTTATTGCTTGGGATTCTGGCGGGATCAAATGAGATGTTGCAAAAACGCGGATTTCACCCAACAGGACGTCACCATCAACTAATTGGGATTTTGAGCAAACAACTACCCCCATGTAGGGCAGGTAAAACTGGGTTTCCCCCTGATATATAGTACGTGCACAGTGGGATGAACACGTTGCAACAGGTTGTCGGAATGTTCATGCTCTCACAGGAAGGGCCTATAGATATATATATATATATCTATATGTATAATATATATATATATAATATATATATATTAATCTATATATATATAATATCTATATATATATATACATATTATATATATATATTATATATATTATATATATATATATTATATATATTATATTATATATATATATATTATATATATATATATTATATATATATATTATATATATTATATATATATCCACTACTAAAGACCCCTAGTTAACCTGTTTTTTTCACCAACTTGCGCCGGCCCTTCTTCTATGCACCACTTAAAGGCTCCCCCTGGCACCACTGAAGCGTTCCAAGTCGTGACGGGTCGAGTGCACTTGTTTGGGGTTTCCATAAATGGGGCTATCCAACAATGGATGGTTTATAATCTATAAATGGATGATTTGGGGGTACACCCATTTCAGGAAACCCCCATATATGTATATATACATATTGTATATTTGAATATGAACTGACTCCAAGCAGTACAGCAAAAACAAAAACGTCATTGAGGCAATAGGATGAGATAAACCCAGTGCCATAGACCATCCCCAGTTGGGGTCTCTTATTGGTAGACCGTATTTTGGAGATAATGTCAACTGACTTCCTTAAATGGTTCGTTGAACATGGTCAGACTTTGCTAGTCATCAAACAGATGGTCATAATATGTCATGATCAATCTTTCGCTGTTTTTTTAATGGAAAATTGTCAATAATCTGGGTAAATTATAATATTTCACTAACCTGAAATAAGGCCATTTGGGGATGATTTCCCTTACTAACCATGATTCCCAGGGTTCAGTCGTAGTGAGGTCGTTATAATTTACACAGAATAATTATAGCAAAAAAAAACTAGACATGCTTAGTTTCTACCCATCCAGATCAGTGATCTCCGCCTCGGCCCTGGAAGTAGATGTGAACGTGCCAGATCTCGGAACGCGCTGAACGCGTGTTGAGGACCCCAAAAAAGGAGGGACCAGTGGGGATGCCGGTGGGGAGAAATGAAGCCGCTCAAAATAGCCCGTTTTGGTTGAAACTGTCCCATTCATATCACTTCATATATGTCCATTAAACATCATTAATTAAACCGGATAGTATAATCCTTATTTCACAAGCAATCAACATGTTTTTTTTCCATGGCTCAATTACTTAATTCTGGTTACATCCCCGTGGTGTTGAATGGTCCACTGTAACCCCACGTCGCAATGAATACACGAACAGCATGGGGGGTTAAATTGGAGAACCCCAAGTCACCATAGGCTTCAATACTAAAATGATAAAATGGACTATATAATGACTCCAATGAATTGGGGTACCCCCATTTTAGGAAACCTCCAAGTAGGCTAGAGCCTGCTCAGACTGTCAGATACAGGGCTTCCAGAGTGTTTTAGGGTTGGTGCCAAGCGTGGATAGACACACCCAAAGGGGTTGGTCCATCAAAAACATCCTCATACTGATACTCACCGTAAAATCAGGGCACATTGGGATTTGGCATTTGGCTTCTGCTGAATGGACGCCAAGTATCCAAGTCTATAATTTTGTTGTGTATCCAACATGTTCGGGCGCAAATACTACAAGTTGGACGTGTCCCACAAAACTGCCAGGATGCCCTTTTGAGCCCCACAAACCACTGGTTACTCCCCAGAAATCAAGATGGAAGTTTCAACATGAAACCCAACAAACTGTCATCTTCAAACCTGATGTTTGCGCGTTCCCCTCATGTTACTTCCATACCCCATTGGATGTAGAGATATGTAGAGACATCCCCGCAAGCTGAATCGTCCAATTCTTGATATCCACGGATTGGCTTAGTTGGGACAATCTACAGGGAACCCACCATATTTCATAGGAAAAATCCATGGGAAAATCCATGAAATCCTGTAGATTGTCCCTTGCCATCCGTTGCTACCACCTGACCCAGGCCCAGTAGCCTCAAAACCCTCCACCATCCGACGAAACTCATACGCCACGGGGCATTAATGGTGCGGCGGCCACGGTTGTCGTCATAATTCCAGGAAACCACCTGGGAATCTGACGGGATCTGACAGGTCGAACCTTCCATCTCCGGCATGTCCAGAAAAATTTTGCTGAGTACCATCTGGTGAAATGACATTCACAGTTTGCCATGGAAGCCATCACCATGCTATTTTCATAGGCTATGGGTCATCTATACCATGGCAAACTGTTAAATAACCAGAGGGTAGAACAAAAACATGTCCTGCATTGCCGATTTATGCCGATTTGGAGCTATGGCCTGACAAAACATGGTATGATTGTTGTTTTTGGTCCTGGGCATTGTGTTTCTCACGATGTTTGCCCTGAACATGGGGTAATCACCCCCGCTGCTTAGAGAGATTCAACCAATCCCCAAGACTGACCCCAATTTTCTCAGGGCTCTGTTAAAGGGCTCTGTTAACCACCAATAATGACTAATGAGGGGGTGGTTGGGGGTGTTGGTTCCCATGACATCAGGACTGGGTTCCCTCACGTGATGTGGTTCCCGTGCATCCAGCCATGCCTGACGCATAGGATAATTCGTCTAGTACAACGATACGCTGTCACTCCGTATCTACAATATAATATGTATACATACGTATATATTATATGTGTATGTGTATATATATATATTATATATATTATATATATATATTTTATATATATATATATATGCATACATGTATATATATAACAGTATCAACAATAATTATAGAGTTACGATGAAATCCTTATTCCTTACATGTCCCTTTGGCCGACTGAATCAAATGAAGATGCAACGTTTAAAGTTTAGCTCCCCCGTAGCAGTAAGTCCCGTGCAAAGTCGTGGGCTAGCCATGGGTACCCTCCGTAGTCTGAGCGAGCGATTGAAAATCCGCAATTCCATGTGTATATAGAATTATATAGATATATCATATCTATGAATGTATATCTATATAGAGATAGGTTTCAGATGTTCAACATGTTCATTTATATATATATATATATGTATCCATTTATGCATATGATTATTTTCTCATCAGAAAATGGATTTATTTCTGGCAGGAACATCAACATCTTGTGTCAAGAACACTCTTTGTGCAAATATTCAACTGGCCGCAAAAACAATGACTCCCAGCAAGATGATATGTTGGTTTGTGTTTGAATGATATGTTCCTGAATCGAAGTTTGCATGAAACTGACCAAACTCCCCCTTCACCAAACTGTACACGGAAATCTTCCAAGCAAAATTGTCCGATTCAAAAAGCAACTGTATTTCAATCAGCCATGAGAATGGCATGGAATAGCTAGCTGCTAGCTGTAAAATCATGAGCAAATGATAACAACGCTGCACCAAGCAGTGGAGAAACTCAGCTGAACATATCGTATTCGTCAAAAAGAAACTCAATGAACATCAGCTTTTTGGTCCGCCCATTTTGGGGATTGTTTCCTTTAATGACTTCCATGACGAGTTTCCATGACTTGCTTTCCATAGGTTAGCCACCACTGTCGAACCTCCACATAATCACAGAGTTCCTGGTGATCCATTTGCTTCCTCGCAGGAGAAGGCTGGAGAAGTTTATGCGGTGCCGGACATCAGAATATAGCAGAATGATGGAACCATAGAAGTCCAGCAATCGTGGTTCTACATCCTCTATATATATATATATATGTTTCTATGATGTTCGAAAAGTTGGTTTATAAACCTCATTAGCTATACTTATAAGATCTTATAAGTATCATAAACCATATAGTTATACCATATAGTTATTGGAGATTATTGGAGTCTATGGGAGTTATTTTTATGTGATTTGCACCAACTTAGCTATCGGGACGGGGCCCCATTTTCTATGCTGCATGACCTGAAATTCAGGATGTCACATTGCTATGATCCACCAGGAAACATCCAGCGCTAAGCAATGATGACCACCAAATTCTTCTTGCAAACATCCCATTATGGTAAAGTGGTTAAAGCCAATAAGAACCCATCCGATTCACCAAGCATTTGCGCCTCATCAACATCATCCCATTTTCTAGGGGGTACACCTAGTAATAAACCTCTTTTATAGCCTTGGGCGTGCCCCCGGTGCCCGGCCTGCTCCAAATGGTCCAATGCTCGGCCCCAGGTGGGAGTTCATAAGGAAACTTGTTCCGCTCCAAGAGCACTTGCCGACTGGGCAAACAGGCAGGCAAAGGCTTTACCCTAAAAAGCTGCCATCATGGCTATATAGAGGGGACATCCCCATAAATATATATATATATATATGTATATATATATATGTATATGTATATATGTATATATAATATATACATATATCTGTAGACTGGCATTTAAAATGGGGAAATCATCTATAAATTGGGCGTTTTCCGTTGCCATCTTTGGTTATGGGAGGGTAAAGGGATTGTTGCAAGAAACATCAAGAAACCATATTTTTAACTCTTAAACATGGGAGAGTTCCAGAAAAATTGCTTCATCCAATCTCTCGGAAGACATGAACTGAGCTTTCTACCCTCCGAGGAATTCGAAAGGATGAACCAAATGTGAACTGGAATATTTTCATAATATCCCAGATGATGTCATGCATGAAGATATAGGTCTATGTAAAAACATGTAGAAAGCCTGGTGCTTTGGTTCATCACATCAAGTGAAGTCATGGCGAATCAAGTTTTCAGCGCAGAAAAGTTACATTTTTGACCGGCCTGGTAATGACTAACAGTTTGCTATTGAAAATGGCCATAGAAATAGTGAGTTTTCCCATTAAAAATGGTGATTTTCCATAGTTATCTTAGTTTACCAGGGGGTACTCATAGAAATGGCCAAACAACCTCTTTGGGACCAGTCATTTCAGGCGCGGACCATTTCTGGTTCTTTCATATTGTTTCCCTGGAAATGATGTCAACCAAGTCTTGGGAATGGAATTCGGGTTTGTCCCATGCCCAAATGGGGCTCCTCTCACCAGAGCTAAGTTGGTGAACATAAGTCCAATATACTCCAATAACATATGGTGTCTTCTAAAAACCCCGAGTCCCGATTATGGTTTAGGATAATCTTGACATCTTACAACTATACTAAATAGTTTTTCTGGGCTTTTTTTATGAGGTTTTCCTTTACCATCCCCCCAACGGTTGGACCATGTTGGACCCTTGCAATCTGGGCGGAAAATTGGCGACAAAAAGCCCATCATGGCATGGTTCAACCATGGCTTTTAAAAACCCATTGTGGGCATGGCCAATCTGGGCAAGCTTGACCCCGAGCAGCCAACTTCTGTCATCCAGTTGCTGTCTTCGCTATTAAAATTCGTCAAAGGGAACATTAAAACCGGAAACCGAGTGTAAAATTGGTGGCAAACAAAAATAATACATCAAATTCCCTGGGTTTCCTGGACAAATTCCTTTAAACCAATCATGAAGATATAGATATAACATTATAACCGTGCTATCGACAGTGGATATGAACTGGCACGGCTCCAAGAAGGGATCTATCGATGGTCGGATTTTTCCGATGTCCTCCGATGTCCCTGCCTGCCCAAGACATGCTTGTCCACATAGTATTCCTTTGTGGACGAAGGTTTTTGTTGCAGTGTTCCTGGAATGGGGGTACCTTAATATAGATGGTCTATAATAGAAGATCCCACTAAAATGGATGATTTGGGGCCGTACCCCTATTTTAGGAAGCGTCCATATTCACCTGTTGGGCCTGTTGGGTTGTTAATGGGGTTGCTTGCCCCTCAATTGTTGCTTGAAGTTCCTAGGTCCTAGCTTGTGTTCAGTACTTCCATCACTTAACTCCCATATGAAGGTTTCCTAGAACGGGTTACCCAAAAACCATGGGTTTCAATACTTAAATAAAATTCTGGCTGATTCGGGGTTCCCCCATCTTCAGACACCGTAAAGTTCCACTCAAATTGGTTTTGACATAGTTATGGGTCAATTCACATATGGAATACCCTTCTGCTCACCCGAAAATCGCTGGGATTTCTGTTGCCCCAAAACATGTTCACGTCTTTGAACATAAGCTTCCCCCACCCCAAAAAAAAAAACTAAGTTTTCCCCATGGAAATGGCACGAACGGTGGCATTTCACCCCTCCCACCAAGCGCATCCCAGGAACGCGATCACCACGGTAGACGCGATCCATCCAGGCTAACCTGACCACGGGAATTTCGATGCAGATCATCTTTTCTTAAGGAACATGTGCATATGTACTTAATATATATATATATACGTTATATCATGAGGGTTTCCAACATAACATGCACGGCTTTCGCAATTAAAACTCCTTACAAGGACCTTTAGATCGATTCCCATATATATATATTAATCATGCTGGAGTAGATTTATGGCCATTTCAAGAATTCAGTATTCCAACTACTGCAGGATGATTTTATATAGTATTATATAACTATTTCAGTAGGAATTTACATGTCTATATTTTTTGGTGTTACATGGTGTTACTATATAATATATACTGGTTGGTGGTATACCTACCCCTCTGAAAAATGATGGACTTCGTCAGTTGGGATGATTATTCCCAATATATGGAAAAATAAAAAATGTTCCAAACCACCAACCAGATCCAACCAGTATATATATATATGTATATATATATATATATGGGTAAATTATAATATTTCACTAACCTGAATTAAGGCCGTTTGGGGATGATTTCCCTTATTAACCATGATTCCCAGGGTTCGGTCGCAGTGAGGTCGTTATAATTTACCCAGATATATGTACATAGTACATCCATATGGTGGTTGATCTAACTTCCTTCATCACCTCATGATGTTTTCACGGTCATCGCGATCTGAAACGTCCTTGATGGGGGACCTTTAGACCGATACACAGCTATGGCAAATAGTCCATTTATGGATGATTTACATACCTATAATCCTATATTTACCTATGAAAAATGGTGATTTTCGAGTTCGCTACGTTAAATAACCAGTGGCTATCCATCGTGGAAGTTTAATAAAAAGTTGTTTATATTATATAAGCCCAACAATAAAGATTCATTGTTTGGCAGTTTTTACTATCCCCCCTCCAAATGGTGAAACTGAGCAAATTGGGGGTGCTGCGTCTCAGCGTTGGGTTACCCCGTTCCCAAAAAAAGAATCCTAGAATGGTCGTGATCATCTGGTGATCTTGGGATGTGAATTTATCAACTCCACCTTTGTGACTACATTATAATCGAACCTGGCATTTCACCATCGTCGCTTAAATGATAGTTCATCTATTGTTCCATCAAAAATCCTGCAATGTTCCTGGATTTTTGAATTGTCATGGTGAGATTACTGGGTCACCTAGGCATTTTTGGGGGCATTTTTCGATGGCTCACCCTGCCCTGCCTGGCATCCTTTCTCTTTGTGACCTCTTCGTTGCGTTTCCAAGGCCTGCTTGGATCTCCATGTTGCGCGGTCTTCAAGCGAGTATGGATATGTTCTAATCAACTGGGGGGAAAAAGTGGATGCCAACTTTTGCCAAAAAAAACGAACATCCTAGACACTTAAGTACCTGGAAAAAGTAGATAAAAGATGATAAAAGTATCTAAAAATGCTAAAGAATTATTCAGAACTATGTGGGAATATACCAATACATAATATCATACCAACTCCTACGGCTACTCGGATAAAGACCACTTAATTTCTGGAGGAAAGCAGCAGAAGTTTCTTCATTTCTGAAGGATCTCAGGCTTCATGAGTGAAAATCCACCCAAAAAAAGTCGGAGTATCCCATGTTTTCGGGTTAAGACTCCAATTTTTGCTGATTAAGAGTTGGTTTCAAATGATCCAACTTGGCCAAATCCCAAACGTCCAAATTCTGGCTGGTCAAAATTGGTGTCAAGTTTAAACTACCAGTAGTACCGCACAAGGCAGTGGCGGAAGTTTCAGAATAGGAAACCTCTAGGAGAGCTTGGTTGCTGTGAATCGCGGATGGCAGAGCGAACCCACTTGACTTCTAAACTTCCTTCGATCATATGCATGCCAGTTGCATCCAATGGGTACTAACATAATTAGTCCTGAAAAACATCCCTCTCCCCGTTGTGCTTGGTGAATAGGTCTCTGAATTATGGCTTATCATAATCCCATATAATTAATCCCCAATACATGACAGTACAACACCTTTGTTTATAATATGCAATACCCCCCAAAACCATGGTTTTGTAGAGGATTTACGCATGTTTGGGACCATAGAAATGGGGTGTTTAATACCGGGATGGGATTAAGAGGAGTTGGACACTCTCATTGCCAACAAATACTGGTGATGCTCAAAATCCCGAAAAAAAGGATCAAAAAGGAACATTTACCAACCCCAAAAATGGTTGAACATACACAATACCCCATGGTGAAACGAATCTTTTCCCAGCAGCCTGGCCCCATTCGTGCGGGCCCCAGGTTTAGGGGGATGGGAGTGATAGCCTATCAACAATGGGAACGCTCCAAATGACCATTTAATACGGAAAATGCTTTAGACAAACCCGTTGGAATAAGGGCCTGTTAAGGGGTACCCTTCAGACAAACCCACATGACCCACAATTCTTCAAACATTGCTATGAGTCAGAATGAGTCAGACAACCTGGCACCCGTACCCTGAGTCCCCTGAGTCATAGCTGGTGAATGGACCAATGGGTGCTTATTCATGTTTATTCCCCCAACCATGGTAAGTTCATAGGTTCATACTAGTAGGTAACAAACGACCCATCCCGAAGCGTGTCCGAGCCGCCCAATTCGCAGCTTCCGGCGGGAACCGGCTGAGGGCGAGGGGGGCCGAGCGCCGTCTGGAGCCTGGTTCAGGTGCAGTTGGCTTCTCGTTGTCATAGTAATAAAGCCCATAACCATGGTGAATCTTGATGAATCTTAGATACCTGCAAAACCTGCCAAAAAAATGATTTTTTTGATGTTTTTGGCACTAATTCTACCATAGAAAAAGATTAGGTAGTACTTACTATATAGTATCTCACCAGTTGGTTGACCCACAGTAGTTTTGGGCAATGTTTCTGCCAGCGAGCTCTGTGCATACCGAAGTAGGTCAGGGGGCACCACCTTCTACGGAAAATAACCAACCAGTTTATGGGACTATTACGGGTCTATCATATAGTTGGGGATATAATGGAACTGACCCTACGCTTCCACTGATTTTTTGCATGACCAAAAAACATGGCCTTAACCTCCATATCCTGTATCAGTGGGTTCTACATCCAAACCTTTTTTGTTGGTGTATCCCCATGGGCCTGGTATGGCCTGGTGTTTTAGGGGGTTATGTCCCAACTATTCCCAAGGTATATGTCCAACTTATCGGGTTATATCATTAACATTCATTGATATCGGGTATATAAGTTATATAATTTATTGACAATCATTGATAGGCAAAAGAAATCCAACTTACATTTGAACAGCCAAAACTCAGCCAAAACACTGCCGGGATCAATTCCGGTGATCTTCCCGTGGCCACAAGCTGCATGATTGGCTTGTTGGCACAGGCATTTACAGGAAAACTGCGTTTTTCTCAATTGTATAATTGGTTGGGTTTCTGTGATTTCTGTATTGAATGGGTTCCCCAATGGCAAGGGTTTACTGAACACCTAAGATATCAGGTGGGGTATCTAAAGATAGGCAAGTTGGTGTACAACTAGTCTAACATTCGGATCTATGCTTGATATCTCAGCTCAGTTGGATGTAAATTAAACAAAACTGATGCAAAAATAATGTTCAACAACTTATGCAAAAAAAAGACTGGGTCTAGGCTTAGGCATTTTTCTGCTAAACTTACAGTATCTGAAATGGCAAATCTCAACGCTGCCGCTTGTGTCACCATTTTCCATGGCCATCCTCCTGAATGACACGAAGCGAAAAACAAATCGTTCCATCGTTCCTATATGTTCCCATTCAAGGTCGATTCCTTCACTGGTGATACACTCTGGTAAACATACAAAAAGCTATTGAAAATGGCCATTTATAGTGGATTTTCCCATTAAAAATGATGATTTTCCATAGTTATGTTAGTTTACCAGAGGGTAACATGTGGCGCGTTGTGATTCAAAACTCCGCACTGGGACATCTCCGTGGAACTACCAGAGGTAGCGTCATCTGTAGCGCACTGAAAGACCTGTGCTGTTGTGATCAGCATGAAACACTTGGCATTGCAACTTGGCTAGTCCCGCCTTTCTTTTTAGTGGATGTATGTTTGTTTCATGATATATAGGCCATAATATGCCAGATGATGATATATAATGATGATACATGGTTGATATATGGCCATACAGTAATCATAGCCCATACCCTCTGGTTTTCTTCAACAGTTTGCTATAGAAAATCACCATCTTTGTTGGCTACATCAACGATTTCTATGTGGTCCATAGTTTCAGCGACGTTACCAGAGGCTATCCCCAACTCCTGGGGGAACACCGCTGCCTCGCCGTACTGCTTCATGCCCGGCCGCAGGGCGGGTGGACGACTTCGGGGGGCGGGGTAGAGGTAAAGATCCTCCGCAACAAGGTGGAGCTCCAACGCTCCGTGCCGTGAGTTGACTCCCAAACCGACCAATGGGGGTATTTTTATCCTGGTACCCGGCCTGGTAAACATACAAAAAGCTATGGAAAATGGCCATTGAAATAGTGAGTTTTCCCATGAAAAATGGTGATTTTCCATAGTTTTCTGTATGTTTACCAGAGGGTAAACATGCTGATTTGTGGGAGATTCATGGCCTCATGAGACGTGGATCTCTGGCGAGACATCCAGGGAAACAGGAAACTGGTGGTATTTATCCTCTGGGAATTGAACGTATCTGGAAAATATTGGACATGGCCATGATATTAGTTGATTTTTATCTATTAAAAATGGTGATGTTCCATAGCTATGTTAACTTACCAGAGGGTAGAACACGGTAGAAACAAGAACTAAAACATGTTTTTGGGAGTGCATTTCAGGAACAAAGTTGGTGATCTGAAAATTAAAAAATGATGATGTTATATGATGTGATCGTGTCTTCTTATGCTTTAGCCACTAGAAAAGGTGACTAGTTTTTGACCCCTGGTGATTTTTGCCACGTAGCAACTTATAATCCACTCTGCGGTTCTATAAAACCTTGAAATGGAGATTCAGGAATGAGTCAAATGTCATGGTTTAACCAATAATTACTACTTCCGAGATATTAGATGTACTGTGCGGCAAACATGTTCTTTGATTATTGGATCTTCAGGAAGACATCCGACAGAGGCTTGATGGCTCGGATTTATCAACTCGCAGGAGTGGTTGCCCAAAAAATCCACTGGATATCACTGGATGGTCATCATGTTCTCCTGAAAAACTGCAAGATGTTTGTTTTCAAACAGTAAATCTATAGTCTATATATCTGGGTAAATTATAATAATTCACTAACCTGAATTAAGGCCATTTGGGGATGATGTCCCTTACTAACCATGATTCCAGTGAGGTCACTGTGAGGTCGTTATAATTTACCCAGATATATGTCTATACTTCAAAAATCAAGTCATGTCACTGCCATTTGTGGAGTATAATGTTCAGACACAGCCATGTCGTATATTAGTGCCATGGTTAGAAGTAAACAGATCCAAACGGCTCGAGCAAGGTGGGAATGGTTCAAAATGGTGCTGGCACAAAGTTGTAGACTGAATGTGACTCAATATGATCTCTACGAATGTGTATATATATATATATATGTATATATATATAATTATATATATAATCCCTTCCTCCTAATACTAAACGTCCCCCTAATACTAAAAACAGGCATCCATCTCCAATTTCCGAAAATTTCAGTTTGGCCAATTTGACTTTTAATTGATCCCCTTTAAAAAACAATTTAATTACTTTACTTCGTGTGATCCCCACCATGAGATTTATACATTTTGTTACTGGCAAATCTTCTGGCATTCTATCTGACATTTTATCTGGCATTCTATCTGGCATACCTTCTGGCATTTTATCTGGCATATCTTCTGGCATTCTATCTGGCATATCTTCTGGCATTCTACCTGGCATATCTTCTGGCATATGTTCTGGCATATCTTCCGGCATTCTATCTGGCATTCTATCTGGCATATCTTCTGGCATATTATCTGGAAAATCTTCTGGCATTCTATCTGGCAAACATTCTTGCACTTTATCTGGCATACCTTCTGGCATTCTATCTGGCATATCTTCTGGCATTCTATCTGGCATATCTTCTGGCATTCTACCTGGCATATGTTCTGGCATATCTTCCGGCATTCTATCTGGCATTCTATCTGGCATATCTTCTGGCATATTATCTGGAAAATCTTCTGGCATTCTATCTGGCAAACATTCTGGCACTTTATCTGGCATATCTTCTGGCATTCTATCTGACATTTTATCTGGCATTCTATCTGGCATGCCTTCTGGCATTCTATCTGGCATATCTTCTGGCATTCTATCTGACATTCTATCTGGCATACTTCTGGCATTCTATCTGGCATATCTTCTGACACTCTATCTGGCATATCTTCTGCAGTCTATCGGGCCGTTGAGGTCCAGGTTGCACACTGAGCTGGGCGGTGTCCCGTTAGGTCCAGCGGTGCACACTGGGCGGGATGGTCGCGGTTGAGGTCCGGCAGGGAACACTGGGCGGGATACTCGCGGTTGAGGTCCGGCAGGGAACACTGGGCGTGGATGGTCGTGGTTGAGGTCCGGCAGGGAACACTGGGCGGGATGGTCGTGGTTGAGGTCCGGCAGGGAACACTGGGCGCGGATGGTCGTGGTTGAGGTCCGGCAGGGAACACTGGGCGTGGATGGTCGTGGTTGAGGTCCGGCAGAGAACACTGTGGATCGCGGGTCGCAGTTGAGCAAGGACGACAAGGATGACAAGGAGGACGAGGAGGAGGAGGACGAGGCAGGAGGAGGCGGAGGAGGAGGAGGAGCAGGAGGAGGAGGAGGAGCAGGAGGAGCAGGAGGAGGAGGCAACTGACATAAAATCTAACAACCCTCACCTGGCAGGTGGGGAAAAATCAACCTACCATTTGTGGGTTCTCCCCCCTAATACTAAAAACTAGTTCACCCCGGGGTGTTTAGTATTAGGGGGGCCTAGTCCCAATCCCTCACTCCAAGCTGCCTGGCTACTCTAGCAATTAGGGGTAAGCTTCGAACTGCCATTTTTGGCAATATTTTAATTGCGTTATATAAGGAAATTTAATTGATTTTGAGATCGGAAAAAATTGTTTTTAGTATTAAGGGTTTTAATTTAGTATTAGGGGTAAGCTTCGAACTGCCATTTTTGGCAATATTTTAATTGCGTTATATAAGGAAATTTAATTGATTTTGAGATCGGAAAAAATAGTTTTTAGCATAAGGGTTTTAATTTAGTATTAGGGGTAAGCTTCGAACTGCCATTTTTGGCAATATTTTAATTGCGTTATATAAGGAAATTTAATTGATTTTGAGATCGGAAAAAATAGTTTTTAGATGTTTTTAGTATTAAGGGTTTTTATTTAGTATTAGGGGTAAGCTTCGAACTGCCATTTTTGGCAATATTTTAATTGCGTTATATAAGGAAATTTAATTAATTAATTAACATGACTTCGATTTGGTTCCCTAATAATAAATACCCCCCTAATACTAAAAACTACCTGCCGTGTTTTGTATTAGGGGGGGGGTTTAGTATTAGGAGGAAGGGATTATCACATATTATTCACATATTCTGGCCCCCCCAAAAAAAAACATGATTAATTTTGAGCAATCTTTCATATGTTACGTTACTTCATTGAAAAAAACACAGTGCAGGGGCAAAGGGGGCCGAAGCGTGGGTTTCCGACGTTGCGCTGTGACGCTCCCGGGGGCGGGTGGCGCTGCGACGCTGCGACGCTGCGACGCTCCGGGTGGCGGGTGGCGCTGCGACGCTGCGACGCTGCGACGCTGCGACGCTGCCGTTGGGCCAGTGACGCTGCGACGCTGTTGGCGCTGCGACGCTGCGACGCTGGAGTGACGCTGCGACGCTGTTGGCGCTGCGACGCTGCGACGCGGGAGCGACGCTGCGACGCTGTTGGCGCTGCGACGCTGCGACGCTGCGTCGCGGGAGCGACGCTGCGACGCTGTTGGCGCTGCGACGCTGCGACGCTGCGACGCGGGAGCGACGCTGCGACGCTGTTGGCGCTGCGACGCTTCCTTCTGCAAGAGTGCACACGGCGTTGCGTCGCTGCGCGACACGGAAACCCCCATTGAAGATCGTCAATGAATGTAGAAGTTTATATATAACGGGGCTGAAAGAATTAAACCCTTATTGAAGATCGTCCATGAATGTAGAAGTTTAACGGGGCTGGGGAGAATTAAACCCTCATTGAAGATCGTCAGTGAATGTAGAAGTTAAACGGGGCTGGGGAGAATTAAACCCTCATTGAAGATCGTCCATGAATGTAGAAGTTTAACGGGGCTGGGGAGAATTAAACCCTCATTGAAGTCGTCAATGAAATGTACTGAAGTTAACGGGGCTGGGAGAAATTAACCCTCATTGAGAAATCTTCAATAATGTAAGAAGTTTAAAAAAAAAACGGGGCTGGAAGAATTAAACCCTTTAGAAGTTTAACGGGGCTGGGGAGAATTAAACCCTTATTGAAGATCGTCCATGATGTAGAAGTTTAACGGGGGTGGGGAGAATTAAACCCTCATTGAAGATCGTCCATGAATGTAGAAGTTTAACGGGGCTGGGGAGAATTAAACCCTCATTGAAGATCGTCAGTGAATGTAGAAGTTAAACGGGGCTGGGGAGAATTAAACCCTCATTGAAGATCGTCCATGAATGTAGAAGTTTAACGGGGGTGGGGAGAATTAAACCCTCATTGAAGATCGTCAATGAATGTAGAAGTCTAACGGGGCTGGGGAGAATTAAAACCTCATTGAAGACCGTCCATGAATGTAGAAGTTTAACGGGGGTGGGGAGAATTAAACCCTCATTGAAGATCGTCAATGAATGTAGAAGTTTAACGGGGCTGGGAGAATTAAACCTCATTGAAGATCGCCCATGAATGTAGAAGTTTAACGGGGCTGGGGAGAATTAAACCCTCATTGAAGATCGTCAATGAATGTAGAAGTTTAACGGGGCTGGGGAGAATTAAACCCTCATTGAAGATCGTCCATGAATGTAGAAGTTTAACGGGGCTGGGGAGAATTAAACCCTCATTGAGATCTTCATGAATGTAGAAGTTTAACGGGGCTGGGAGAATTAAACCCTCATTGAAGATCTTCGATGAATGTAGAAGTTTAACGGGGCTGGGAGAATTAAACCCTCATTGAAGATCGTCAATGAATGTAGAAGTTTAACGGGGCTGGGAGAATTAAACCCTCATTGAAGATCTTCAATGAATGTAGAAGTTTAACGGGGCTGGGAAGAATTAAACCCTCATTTAAGATCGGCCATGAATGTAGAAGTTTAACGGGGCTGGGAGAATTAAACCCTCATTTAAGATCGTCGATGAATGTAGAAGTTAAACGGGGCTGAGGAGAATAAAACCCTTATTGAAGATCGTCCATGAATGTAGAAGTTTAACGGGGGTGGGGAGAATTAAACCCTCATTGAAGATCTTCAATGAATGTAGAAGTTTAACGGGGCTGGGGAGAATTAAACCCTCATTGAAGATCGTCCATGAATGCAGAAGTTAAACGGGGCTGGGAGAATTAAACCCTCATTGAAGATCGTCCATGAATGTAGAAGTTTAACGGGGGTGGGGAGAATTAAACTCTCATTGAAGATCGTCAATGAATGTAGAAGTTTAACGGGGCTCGGGAGAACTAAACCCTCATTGAAGATCGTCCATGAATGTAGAAGTTTAACGGGGCTGGGAGAATTAAACCCTCATTGAAGCTCGTCAATGAATGTAGAAGTTTAACGGGGCTGGGGAGAATTAAACCCTCATTGAAGATCATTGAAGATCGTCCATGAATGTAGAAGTTTAACGGGGCTGGGAGAATTAAACCCTCATTGAAGATCTTCAATGAATGTAGAAGTTTAACGGGGCTGAGGAGAATTAAAACCTCATTGAAGATCGTCAATGAATGTAGAAGTCTAACGGGGCTGGGGAGAATTAAACCCTCATTGAAGATCATTGAAGATCGTCCATGAATGTAGAAGTTTAACGGGGCTGGGAGAATTAAACCCTCATTGAAGATCGTCAATGAAGGTAGAAGTTTAACGAGGCTGGGAGAATTAAACCCTCATTGAAGATCGTCAATGAATGTAGAAGTTTAACGGGGCTGGGAGAATTAAACCCTCATTGAAGATCTTCGATGAATGTAGAAGTTTGAAGGGGCTGGGAGAATTAAACCCTCATTGAAGATCTTCAATGAATGTAGAAGTTTAACGGGCCGAGGTAGTGTTCAGAGGGGGTCGCTGGCTTGATCTTCGAAGATGCAACATATATTCAAAGGGGGTGGCGGGGCTGATGTCTCAAGGTGCAACGTATTGTTCAGAGGGGGTTGGGGAGTTGATGTCTTGTGATGGTGAAGATGCAACATAGTGTTCAGAGGGGGTTCCAGGGCTACTGTCTCAGCTTGTCCGGTGGCTTCTCGGCTTCTCGGCTTCTCGGCTTGTCCGGTGGCTTCTCGGCTTCTCGGCTTCTCGGCTTCGCGGCTTCTCGGCTTCTCGGCTTGCCCGGCGGCTCCTCGGCTTCGCGGCTTCTCGGCTTCTCGGCTGGTCCGGTGGCTTCTCGGCTTCTCGGCTTCTTGGCTTCTCGGCTTGTGCCGGGCTTCTCGGCTTCTCGGCTGTCTCGGCTTCTCGGCTTCTCGGCTTGTGTCGTACTTCGCGGCTTCTCGGCTTCTCGGCTTGTGTCGGGCTTCTCGGCTTCTCGGCTTCTCGGCTTCTGGTCGCATTTCTGGGCCCCTTTTGCCCGTGCTTTGAAAAAACACACTGGTGAGTAGTCACATTGCCAATCTTGGATACCCTGCCAGAAAAAGACAAGCTGCGTAGCACATTCCGATCAAGATGGCGAAGGTACCACATGCCCTCCGAAGTGTCAGGTTGCTATGAACTATGGCAATCAGCGCAAACTATGGTATTTTAAGTGATGGAAATCAGCTATAGCTACCATCTGGTTATGACATTCACAGTTCGCCATGGAAGCCATCACCATGCATTCTTAAGAATGGTAAACCATCTATTTCTATGGGCCATCTAAAAACCATGGCAAACTGTTAGTCATAACCAGAGGCTAGATCTCCCATGAGATGCCCATGAAACCCATGAAACCTCCATGGTTAAAACCGCAGCATTTGGGTCCTCTTTGGCTTCCTCGAGCTCGTGCGAATCTGCGGCGGACATGAGAAATATATAAGATATATCATGAACATATTCATCTATTATGAAAGCGTCAATATGAATCTGATAGTATATTAATGTATATTATATGATATAGTAATTAGTTGACTATGATCTATATGGAGGTTTCCTGAAATAGGGGTACCCCCGTTTATCATCCATTTTATTTCCGGATTTCCCCTTATAAATCTTATAAACCATCCATTTTTGGGGCTATCCCCATTTATTCCCGCCGGTTGAAGCCTCGATTGAAAATAAGTGATTTTATCATATTTTATATGATGCCCCTATTTAAAAAAGAGAAAAAACGTGTCCCACATCTATATGTTTTTTTTCTAAATGATATTGATACCATATGATCCCAATTTATGATTCAAATTCATCATATCCCACATTCATATGTGTTTGTTTGATATCATGTAAAATTGGCCAATCATCAATGGGATTCCCAGGCCCCGACTTTTTTGCACGTTGCAAGTGAGGTCGCTGTCCCCTGCCCAATTTTTTGGTGAGCAAAATGCTAAATTTCCGCCTTTGTACCCTCAAGTAATCAAACATAGCAATGGAAAATCTAATTATAGATGATTGTCCCATTAAAACCATGTAAAACCTCCATTTATAGAGGGTATACCACTGCCACGTTTGAGTAGTGGAGGGTATCTGAAATTCCGCAAGTTTGTGAACAATCCGACTGTTGTCGTGGGTTCGATCTATCCATTTGCTCTAGTTCCGACTGCTACCATGTTATTCCGGTATTATTCCAAGATTCGATGCTCTCAACTGGTCAGAAACTTGTTTTTCAATCCTTCATGTTCAGACGCACCCAGTTATCATTGATTCTTGTTGTGTACTTACACGGTTTTATCCCCATGATATCCCTATCCCTATTGTATGTGCCCCCCCTCAGTTGTAAGATGTGATAAGTTGGTTTATCATCCCCACTGACCGTCATGAACTATAGTTATACTTACCAGAAATCATAGTTGTTGCACTTATTTGCACCAGCTTAGCTATCCTAAACGGGGGCCCCACTTTGTATATCCCATTTATTATTGATGGGCTTTCTACCCTGAAGCCATCTGGATTTTTCCAATGCATGGGAGCACGCTTGGGGTATCCCCATGACTATGGAAACCCAATGTAATACATATTTCGTTTGGGAGTCACAATTAAGCATTATCAACCACTATTATATAAACATATATTAACCATCTATTAACCATTATTAACTAAAAAAAGACGTCGCGCCGAAGATCGGCCACGCTCGGCCTTCGGACCAGTTCTGCATCCGCTCGGCCACGTGCACGACTTTGCTGAGCTCCTGGAAAATCCCAAGGAGTCACATTTAATCCCATCCAAATCCCAGCTAATCCTTAAAGAAATGGAAACTCACTGAAACTTATCTTAAACCCATTAACTAGTTCGATATATCTACCATAAACCCTCGAACTGAGTGAACTTTGCACCAACTTAGCGACTTCGGAAACGGGGTATCTGACCTTGTACCATTCCGATTCAACTCAACAGCCCTTTTGTTCCACCAAGAAGACTGGTGTTTCGCCCACGACGATGGGGACATGGCTTAACCAGCAAAAACAAGGTACATCCGAATGATAATTTGGTTTGTATGTATATATATATATATATTCCGTCTTCAAGAATAAGCCCATCGGTTAACCTCGTATCTATAATTATGTATATATTGACATATATACATATATATATTGACATGTGTAAATAGAATATATGTACTTATATACTAGGTTAACGGATGGGTTTAGGAAATGGGCAAAATGCAACAGCCAAATCATGTTTTGTATTGCTGTAGAAGTCCAATGGTCCTATGGTTATCTGTGGTGATACTTATCACCAATTCATGGAGTTTATAAACCAACTTATAACTGAGGGGCGCCGCATCGAATTTAGCAATGGCAACCTGACGTCCAATTCAAAACGGTCCAGTACCCTTTACCATAAAGTAAGCAGCGCTATCTAGTGCTTATGTATGTTCATCCGCCCCTATGGTACCACACTTGGATGTGCATCCCAGTTAGTAAGTGGTCTAAATACTATACACAAACCATCTAGAAGACAAAGATCATCGGGTAGTTAGTTAAGTACGATTGTTAACCAAGCACTACCCTCTGGTAAATTAACATAGACCCTGAAAATAACCCATTCTTAGTGGAAACTAGTCTTCCAACCCCTATCTGCCAGGGTCTATGTTAATTTACTGGAGGGTAACTGGGTCATCATGTTATGGTTGTGAAAATCTTGGCTCCTGATCTTCATTTTTTTCCTGGGGGATGCACCCAAAAACGCCGCTCCTCAAAGCTGCGTTCCAAGACCTTTGCCTTGTCCAGGATGATCTTCTCTGGGCAAAACCTGGGACGGGACCCTGGGAAGCTCTTGACGGGTCGTTTGTTACATATGAACTTACCATATGGGGGAATAACATGGAATAACCATCCAGAACCAGCTATGACTCAGGGTAGGATAACCACCATATTCTTCGATAGAACTCGGCCTCGGCTCTGTCTTTTTAAGAATCTCTTGCTGTGCAGCATCGTTGTCCGTTGCGGTTTGTTCAATTCTTCCTTGGAAGTCTCAGGTAAAATACACTCTATACAGGTTGATAGTGACTTCCCGGATTGGTTCATGATAGTTTTCGTGTTTAGGTTTATAGGGTTTTGAGCTGGTTGATTGAAGAAATCAAACGAAAACGGTTCATGATAGCAATCTCGATGATTTATTGGTGTTGGATGCGTCAAAATGACGTTTGAGGTCAAACAAGGATCGCACATCTGCGGTTTCCGGTAAATATACAATATATCATAATATATATATATATATGTTTAATTATAATTGTTTGTATATGTGTATAAATGCATATATAAATGTAAATGTATGTATATGTATTATATGTATTGTTGTTATCATCATTACTATTACTATAATTAGTAGTATATATATATATATATAATGCCCTAGTCTCTAGTCGGCAAAGCACATGAAGCCACAGGGAAAAATTCCAAATTCCACTGTTGGTTGATTCTTCTTGAGTCCAGGGATGACTAGTCGGGCAACGACCCAAAAACGTCTCGCCTATTTGGAGCCTGATACGAGGCTGTTGTGAGGGCGACCACTTCTTGGACATGGCAACATGACATACCCATCAATCTGGTGATATGTACATAATTATATATATATTAATATATACATGGGACTCTGGATAATTGACAATAAAGTCAAATCTGATCTGTTGAGTCTGTTGAGCCATAAATTCAGAAACATGATCATTGATATCATTGTACACTATGAACCCTGTCAAAATGTCCATGGTGTCGCTGCATTTTTTAGAAGAAACCATCCATCACTGTTCTATCCCATCCCATGGCCAATCTTAGCGTGTGTTTTCTTCGCTGGTTAGATGAATATATGTATCCCCACCAAAATGGCAAGCAAAAAATTGGGCTCAAATAAAACTTCATCAAACTGGCAAAAGACCAACTAACCTGTTCCTAATATTAAAAACTAAATGGTCCCGAATAATGTTTAATCTGCAACTTAGCCATGGTTTATCGGGGTGTTTGAAAGGGGGAAGGGATTATATTGCCATTGGATCTAATCATAGTACGGTTATCTACCCATAATAACACCAATTTTATCCTTAAGATTTCCATGATGCTACGGTATTGAACTAACCTTCCGTTTAGTAACCCCAAAATAAATAGAACGAAAATGGAAGAGAGCCCTCTGGTTATTTAGCATAGCTAGGGAACCCATTTGTAGATTATTCATGATGATCTATCTATTAAAAAACTCGAATTTTCCATAGCTGTGCTAAAATACCAGAGAGTATAGTATTTTTTGGGGGTTTAAATTTGTAATTGTATCAAATGACCCTTCACCACGCGCTTTCCCCTCAGATCAAGGAAACTGCCCGCGTCGGTTTTGCTGGAAACCGCGGTTCCGGTTGCGCAGCAGGGCAATCTGCGGTCGCAGGAATTTCGGGGTAATAAAATACGGGGGGCACCAAAGCGCTTCACCCGGAAAAGTGCACAGTTCTGTGCTGAGAAACTGCCAATCACTTTTTTTTTGATGGCTCGGCAACCCTGAAAAAAAACCTGAAAAAACAACTAGAAGGCTAGAAACATCTAAAAATCATATCAATTTCTTGTCAATTTCTATAGTAGTGCATCATGTCGATTTTTTGAAATTACAACAAAACTTCTTCAATTGGGGTAGATCACCCCCTTGGCCCAGTGAATTTCCTGTGGATGGGGCCGGGGTTCCATGATTTAGACAATGAGCCCCACAGCCCCCCCAAAATAAATCAGGTCAAAGAACACACCGAAACAGATGTAAAACCCCTCAAGAATTCTTCAGTTCAAATCCGTTTTGGAACCACCACTCATCCACATGAGTCACCCGAGTTTGACACCGTGTGAAAAATTGGGAAATCTCCAAAAAAAATGATGGGTGTTAATGGGGTGTTGACGATTCTCCGGAATCCATAGATCTTCCTCCCCGCAATCACTAATAGATGATGGATGCTATGCTGATTCTATATAGTTGTATAGTGATGTAAATCCCCGTTGAATAACCACCAACCAACAACAATGTCATATCCTTGGTTATATCTGCCCATCCCTCCACAAGCCACACCTCAACCGGAACATCCACCCACAGAAGCTCGGTGAAATACCCTGCAGCTGCAGCCGGGTCGAGAATCGTCCATGGTTCTAAGATACTCGCTTGCCGGAAGGTCCCTGAAGTTTGTACAGGTCACACATTTCTAAAAACAGTTTCAAGGTGGTTTTATCGGATGTTTCTGGATATTTCTGGTTCGTCTCCCCCTTTTTGCAGGTTAACCTCCAATAAATAGGAAAGTCAGATGGGATGATGAAATTCCCACTAGATGGAAAAATTAAAAAATGTTCCAAACCACCAACCAGTATGTATATATATATATTATTATATTCAAACCCCATATTTATAGTTGATTTACCCATTAAAAACGGTTGATTTAAAACGATGATTTTCCCATTAAAAACGATGGATTTTCCCATTAAAAACGATGATTTTCCCATTAAAAACGATGTTTTCCCATAAAAAACGATGGATTTCCCATGAAAAACGATGATTTTCCCATTGAAAAACGATGGATTTCCCATAGCTCTCCTCAACAAAATCACCATAGCGATCTCCGCGCCTCTCCGCCTCGCGAGGTCAATGCGATGTCTGAGCCAATGGGCATTAGAGCCGCTGGAGTCGAACACGACATTCGGCCTGTCCAACATTGGAAAAAGGTCAAACCCAACATGTCTTGGTTAAGATGGTTAACAATGGTTAATAGTGGCTAGTAATAATGATAGCAATGGATAACTATAGATAATTAATTATTATAATCTCATTAGTGGCCAACTATTATCTATAATAGATAGCAATAATGGTTAATGATGATTAATAATGGTTCAATGATGATTAATAATAGTTAATAATGATTAATCATAGTGATAATAGATAGCAATAATGGTTCATGATGATTAATAATGGTTAATAGTGGCTAGTAATGGTTGAGAATAATGGTTAATGATAATAGTTGTTTAATCATTAAACCCTTTTCAGGTTGGTTTTCAATAATGATAGTGATAATGGTTAATTCATTAATATTTAATAGTGATAATAGATAGCCATAATGGTTAATAGTGGCTAGTAATGGTTCATGATGATTAATAATGGTTCATGATGATTCAATAATGATAGTGATAATGGTTAATTCATTCATATTTAATAGTGATAATAGATAGCAATAATGGTTCATAGTGGCTAGTAATGGTTCATGATGATTAATAATGGTTCATGATGATTAATAATGGTTCATGATGTATCTAATGGTAGTGATAATGGTTAATTCATTAATATTTAATAGTGATAATAGATAGCAATAATGGTTAATAGTGGCTAGTAATGGTTCAATAATGATAGTGATAATGGTTAATTCATTAATATTTAATAGTGATAATAGATAGCAATAATGGTTAATAGTGGCTAGTAATGGTTCATGATGATGAAATAATGGTTCATGATGATTCAATAATGATAGTGATAATGGTTAATTCATTCATATTTAATAGTGATAATAGATAGCAATAATGGTTCATAGTGGCTAGTAATGGTTCATGATGATTAATAATGGTTCATGATGATTCAATAATGATAGTGATAATGGTTAATTCATTAATATTTAATAGTGATAATAGATAGCAATAATGGTTAATAGTGGCTAGTAATGGTTCATGATGATAATAATGGTTCATGATGATTAATAATGGTTCATGATGATTCAATAATGATAGTGATAATTGTTAATTCATTAATATTTAATAGTGATAATAATAGATAGCAATAATGGTTCATAATGGTTCATGATGATTCAATAATGATAGTGATAATGGTTAATTCATTCATATTTAATAATGATAATAGATAGCAATAATGGTTAATAGTGGCTAGTAATGGTTCATGATGATTAATAGGGGTTCATGATGATTCAATAATGATAGTGATAATGGTTAATTCATTCATATTTAATAGTGATAATAGATCGCAATAATGGTTAATAGTGGCTAGTAATGGTTCATGATGATTAATAATGGTTCATGATGATTGAATGATGATAGTGATAATGGTAATTCATTAATATTTAATAGCGATAATAGATAGCAATAATGGTTAATAGTGGCTAGTAATGGTTCATGATGATTAATAATGGTTCATGATGGTTCAATAATGATAGTGATAATGGTTAATTCATTAATATTTAACAGTGATAATAATAGATAGCAATAATGGTTAATAATGGCTAGTAATGGTTCATGATGATTAATAATGGTTCATGATGATTCAATAATGATAGTGATAATGGTTAATTCATTAATATTTAATAGTGATAACAGTAGATAGCAATAATGGTTAATAGTGGCTAGTAATGGTTCATGATGATTAATAATGGTTCATGATGATTCAATAATGATAGTGATAATTGTTAATTCATTAATATTTAATAGTGATAATAATAGATAGCAATAATGGTTCATAGTGGCTAGTAGTGGTTCATGATGATTAATAATGGTTCATGATGATTCAATAATGATAGTGATAATGGTTAATTCATGAATATTTAATAGTGATAATAACAAACTTGATAATAGATAAGACACTAATTGGTTGAATAGGGCGAGGAATGGTTCATGATGATTAATCATGGTTCAGGATGATTAATCGGAATGTCATGATTGATTCATAATGATAGTGATAATGGTAAATCATGATATTTAACAGTGATAATAATCGATAGCAATAATGGTTAATCGTGGCTTAGTAATGGGGGGATGATGATTAAAATGGTTTTCATGATGATCAATAATGGATAGTGATAATGGTGTTAATTTCATTTAAGATTTATTTATGATAATAATAGATAGCAAAATGGTTAATAGTGGCTAGTAATGGTTCATGGTGATGAATAATGGTTCATGATGATTCAATAATGATAGTGATAATGGTTAATTCATTAATATTTAATAGTGAAAATAGATAGCAATAATGGTTAATAGTGGCTAGTAATGGTTCATGATGATTAATAATGGTTCATGATGGTTCAATAATGATAGTGATAATGGTTAATTCATTAATATTTAACAGTGATAATAATAGATAGCAATAATGGTTAATAATGGTTCATGATGATTCAATAATGATAGTGATAATGGTTAATTCATTAATATTTAATAGTGATAATAGATAGCAATAATGGTTAATAGTGGCTAGTAATGGTTCATGATGATAATGGTTCATGGTGATTCAATAATGATAGTGATAATGGTTAATTCATTCATATTTAATAGTGATAATAGATAGCAATAATGGTTAATAGTGGCTAGTAATGGTTCATGATGATTAATAATGGTTCATGATGATTCAATAATGATAGTGATAATGGTTAATTCATTAATATTTAATAGTGATAATAGATAGCAATAATGGTTAATAGTGGCTAGTAATGGTTCATGATGATTAATAATGGTTCATGATGATTCAATAATGATAGTGATAATTGTTAATTCATTAATATTTAATAGTGATAATAATAGATAGCAATAATGGTTCATAGTGGCTAGTAGTGGTTCATGATGATTAATAATGGTTCATGATGATTCAATAATGATAGTGATAATGGTTAATTCATTAATATTTAATAGTGATAATAGATAGCAATAATGGTTAATAGTGGCTAGTAATGGTTCATGATGATTAATAATGGTTCATGATGATTCAATAATGATAGTGATAATGGTTAATTCATTAATATTTAATAGTGATAATAGATAGCAACAATGGCTAATGATGATCAATAATGGTTCAATGATGGTTAATGATGATTAATAATGGTTCAATGATGATTAATAATGGTTAATAATGGTTCATGATGATTCAATAATGATAGTGATAATGGTTAATTCATTAATATTTAATAGTGATAATAGATAGCAATAATGTTTAATGATGATTAATAATGGTTCAATGATGGTTAACGATGATTAATAATGGTTCAATGATGATTCATAATGGTTAATAATGGTTCAATGATGATTAATAATGGTTAATAATGGTTAATCATAGTATCAGTAGATAGCAACAATGGTTCATGATGATTAATAATGGTTAATTTTGGCTAGTAATGGTTGAGAATAATGGTTAATGATAATAGTTGTTTAATCATTAAACCCTTTTCAGGTTGGTTTTCTTCAAGGTAGTGGATGGCACTTTATAGTTAATATTGGGCAATAATGGTTGATAGTGGTTATATAGTGCTGGTTAGAAAATCATACACATGTTTGCTCAAAAAATGTTCAGTTTTTTGGGTTCAAAAAACCAACAAACTCTTCAATCACGTTTCTTTTGTGCATTTTTGTTAAATCGTGTTTTTTCTAGCCGAAAAAAATATATTAAAAATAGCTGAGAAGTGTTGTGGGTAGCGTCATTGGGGCACCATTTCGGCCATGTTTTTGGACGAATGGACAGTCGATCGTTTATGATAGTCCAGAAAAAAATCATGTCATCTTTTGCTGGTTATTTGTGATTTTCCGTAACGAAAAACTAAAGGATTGAACTATGGAATGGCCAGTCATGTTTAGTATTAAAGATCCATTTTGGCGTGTGATGATTTTGAACTCTTGTCTGCGATAGAAAAAATGGATTTCTTCAATCAATTTTTGGATGATTTCCTTTGCAAGACGATGTTTTAGTAAAAAAACGATTCTGTTCTGCAAGCTTGCGCCTGCCAACAAATTTTGGAGTTGTTGGAATTTGTGTATGCTGTCCAAACATTGGAACTTTACCAGCAAACAACATTTTTTACAAGCAAAACTTGAGGATGTTAGCCGCAAAACATGAGAGATTTAGATGACAAATCATGGGAAATCACTGGACCAGCCAGTCCAAAATTGGGTTAGGCAAAGTCTGCAGGTTTGACAGGCATGATTCTTGAGGAATCGGAAGCAAGCATGGAGGCTCTGTGAAGCAAACATATTGTATCTTGAAGCAGCAGAAATGGTCGGACTGTGGACGACTGGAAGCCAAAATATGTTGTTCAACTAGGACTGAGGCTTTGAACAGGAGAACAGAGGATCTCATATTTCAACATATTTCAGCCAGAAAACTATGAGGAATGTCCCTCGACTGGCGTCCAGCCCAAATGGGGTCACCGAGTGGGGTGACTGTGGAGATCATATTTGTTTAATCCATAATTGAATGAAAAATTGGGGAAACTAATATATATATATATATACATATATATATATATATATTGTAGAAACTAATTAATATAAATGGTATCTCTGAATGGTGGCTTTGTTTGGTTTTATATAAATTCTATCACAAAAACAAAAATAAAACATTATAAAACCATATAAAACCATATAAAACCACCAATCACACGCAGGCAAAACACACAACCACCACCACAAAAAACCGTTGATCTCTGCCGCCTGAGACCACTTCGGACCGTATCTTCGAAGTCGTCCACAGAACGCCTTCGAATGCGTCCCGTCAGAAAATCTGCGAAGACACCAAGATCTGTTGGGGGATTGTTGTTCATATCATGTGTCTAAGTAAGGTTTATGTGCAAAAAAATGAATTTCAACCATTTAATATCATAAATATCATTGAATCGTCTCTAATGGATCATGTGATAAAAAACAAGATGTTGGGATTGAGATACCCGTTAAAAATCTCGTTTTTTGGGCCCGCTTGGGATTGCAGTGGGTGACCACCCACCGCGTCTATGGCTACAATCCATCCATATCTACTCCATGTCCAGGATGACTATATTGAATGGGTCTGTCTGAAAATAGCGTGTCCCTAATTCCAATGGTTTTCTTATCATTATCCATATTAAAACAATGCTATTTGTGGGTATCCCCTATTGACACAGCCGTATGTTCACTGGGATTTTTCATCAGCTTTCGTCGGACACCGTCTGACCGTCTGCCTGACACTCCAGCGATGAACCTCTTCATCCGTCTCCTGATGGATGTGCATTCGAGTTGATCAGCAGGATCTAAAAGAACACAGGATGTGAAACTCAATGGGGGCATTCATGGGAATACCCTAGGACTAACATAGAAATAACATAGGAATAACATGGAATAACATAGGAATTATCATAGAAATGTATGTAGTAGACCAAAGTTGTTTCAAGGTGATAACTGTTTCTTCCGGTTGATATCTATGGCCAATAACTGATAACATCTAATAACCATATTCAAACAAATACAACGTAGATCCGTAGATCATGTTATGTTGTTATTTCTCATAACCCAGCCAAAAATGAAGGATATACAGATATACGCCTTCGTCTGAAAATATGGTACCCCAAAATTCTCATTTTCCCTGTAGTTTCCATATGGTATGCTCTATTTTCAGAGAAAACCATATACCCTGCGGTAATCAAACGTGGCTTGCTGGAAAATCCACCAGTTGGTTCGATGTTTTTTTCCAGCTATAGACCTCCATTTAGTTCGGGATATTTCCAGCCAGCCACATTTACTGACACGAGAAGGTCATCAATTATAATCCAATTATGCATATTATCCCATGATTAATCATTATTCTTTCATTATTAATCATGATATGTGAGGCTATCATAATTGATTAATAACCATTAATGATCCATAGTGAATAATGATTCAAAGTTGTTCATAAAGTTTATGAACAACTTTGAATCATTATTCACTATGGATCATTAATGGTTATAAACATATTTGATTAACCATCAATCCATCAAGATAGTTTATCCAGATTTGTAGAACCGTGGATCATCCATCCACTGGTGGTCATAATTAATGACTTATTAGTTTTTGATAACCAGTAATTATAAATGAATGACCATATTATTTGATTATCTAGTATGTATTCTTATCATTAAGCATTGCACTTACTGGGTCACCCACCGCTCACATCAAAAAAGGTCCCAAGCCAACTGAACGGAAAACAGCCCCGTGGCGGAGAGTTTCAGATGAAAAACGAGACGGAGATGACCGGAGATCTTCGGCAAACAAAAACAAATTGGATTACATAATGGGTCCGGAACTGTCTTTTTCCGTTTTGTGTTTTTTTGGATCTGTTTTTCTGCCCGTTTTTCTTGCTATTTGCTTGTATTTTTTTGGAACTGGAAGCTGCCATTACAACTGTATTTGCCACATAATTTTGGTGCTCAAACTTTTCATGTTGCATGGTACTTTGCGACTAGGGTTCATTTAAGATATTTAAGGTTGGTTTATGGTTGTTTTGGGGTTGGTTGTAGGATTGGTTTAGGTTCGAGAAGCGAAGAAGCAAAGAAGCAAAGAAACATCAAAGCAGAGAAGCAGGGAAAAGCAGAAAATCAAAAAACTCAGTAGCAGAAAAGCAAAGAAGCAGGGAAACAGAAATCAAAACAAATGCCGCAAATGCCCATTAAAACGGGAAGAACATACCACCCCAAAAAAACATCCTTATATAATTTTTCAGCACCCTGGAGTAGACAGAATATGGGCATTTATGGAATATGATGGAAAAGTCAAACAATCGCAAAACAAATCATCACTAACATGTGGGAATCTTGAAAACGATCATGAAAAAGTCCTTACTCTATCATACTCTATCTACTTTAGGATGACTATATATTTATAGGTATGTACACACAGAAAATGGTCAGTAACTTCATATGTCCAGCTGTGTTGAGATATGCATTTTTTTCACACCTTCAGTTTCTTCAGACGCCAAAGCGAGCCACGCTTTGGAAGACATCAGGAAATCATTGCCACCATTTTCGCAGGTCAAACGTATTATAGATGCAATGGTTTCATGTCGGGACTATTTCTGTTTGGGGGTACACTCATCGGTTGTATCTTATGTTCTATTGGCTATATAATCACCATTTCTAGATGGTGTGACGGTTAGACCATGTTAAACCACCATTCTTCAATCAGGCTCTTGAACCTCGCGCTATAAATGGGACTGGTAAAAAAAAACTTACCCTCTGGTAATGTAACATAGCGAAGTGGAAATTTGTCCATTTATAGATTAAAAAACGGAATGAGTTTCCATAGCTATGTTAGATTGCCGTTGGGTATCCCATCTGGATAATTCCTCAGCTGCCAAATTTTACAGATGGATTTTGGGGTTCCCAAAGACAGCAGGATTCATCAACCCTTGCTGTAAACTGCTATAATGGTTGCTTTACATGCACACATATATGGAGGTTTGCATAAATGGGGGATACCACAATAGCTGGATGGTTTATAAGGGAAATTTTGGGGGTACCACCATTTCAGGAAACCTCATATATATAATTATAGATGTATGTGTATACATAGCAATGTGTATCCATCGCATCTATCTACCTATCTAACCTAACCTAATCCAATCTAATCTAAACCAAACTGAACTCATCTGAACCAATCTATCTATCTATCGATCTATCTATCTATCCATCAATCCATCTACCTGTCTATCCATCTATCTATTTATCTATTGTTGTATCTCTACATACAAAACATATTAATATCTTCTTGGGCTCACAAGCAGAGGCTAGGGTTCTGTCGCTCCTCGCCCATGTCTTCACAAAAGCCATGGTGTCTTCCTTGGAGATGATGAAGATGAGTCGAGAATTGCAGCCCCACACATCATATGTTGATACAAACCGATAAATGGGGATATGTATAGTGGGATATGTTGTGAGATATAATGATGATATATGATAGCTGATAGTTATTGACATTTGGATTTGTCTGAAAATTGGTGATTTACCTCCAATTTCTTTCAGCGATAACCTGCTGGGAGGCTTATCATCCACGGATCGCAACTGGCTACAACGGATGAGTAGCCTTGATTACATTTGATTTCACTATATACTTGAAACGGCCCTTTAAAAGCCTGAAGTTGACCTATTTTTGGGGGGGAAATTGAGATGAAGTTTGCCATATTATTGCGGGTATATTTTGGGCAAGAACAGGAAGTTTCTAACACAGGAACAGTGGGGATGTTGGATGGTTGGATGGCTGGATGGATGGATGGATGGTTGGTTGACAGACCCACATGGGACAGACCCGGACAAGAGGCCGCATGCGATGGGGGTGGGGGTTTGCAAGGTGTCCTAGGCTGTCGGTAGGCCCGCAAGCCCCAAGATGTCCTCGAAGGTGTACAAGGCCACCATTGTGGACTTGCTGGGGCATGTTTTTCCAAAATGTCACGTTTCTGCCTGACAGGGTCAAGGTGGTGCAAGCAGCGGCGCAAAGCCTCAGAGCTGAAGGTCTCATGACACATGCGATGGCCTGTGTCTCTCAGGCTTTTCTTAGCCCTATGCAGGCCAAGATCATGGGCATGCTGATGTCTTCAGACCAAGGAACACTTGTGGTGGTAATGTGGTGTTTCAATCGGTCCCCCACCGATCTTAAAAATCCCCTCTTATGGGGGATAGCATGCAAGGAACTCAGTTAATGTTTGCCTCTGATTAGAAGCCTGGTACCCTATTGTGAGAAATTTCTTGCTCCTAATTCAGTAACATGCTAATTGTTGGGGGGGAGCCTCTATTGTGAGAAATTTTTTCCAGATTTATTTTTTTCAATTTTTTTTCCAAATGCTTTTTGTTTGAAATTAATTAATTACTTTATTTATTAATTTCTTTTTATTTTTAGTTTATCTATTTTTATTTTATTTTTTATTTTTACTTTTTACTTTTCCATTTTTATTTTAATTGTATTTACTATTGTTTCATTTTTTTCATTATTTCCTTTTTTAATTATTTTTTTTATTGCTTTATTATTCATTAACATATTAATTACCCTATGAGTGGCTCAGTTACTCAATAATATAATTGTATGGATGGTACTCTATTGTGAGCACCCACTTTTGGGAGTGAAAAAAAAAATAAAACATTTTCTCCACCTTTCTTTGGCTAAAGCTGGTCCCTTTACTTTAGAAAGCAATGTTTGTGTTAAAGCTTTAAAATGCAAGGTTTCCCAAATAATTAGATGCCTTATTAAACCCTTATTAAAAAACAGCATCCAGACAATTTTTCAAGGGGTACCTCATGAGTGGCTCAGTTACTCAATAATATAATTGTTTGGATGGTACTCTATTGTGAGCACCAACTTTTGGGAGTGAAAAAAAAAAACAAAACCCTTTCTCCACCTTTCTTTGGCTAAAGCTGGTCCCTTTACTTTAGAAAGCCATATTTGTGTTAAAGCTTTAAAATGCAAGGTTTCCCAAATAATTAGATGCCTTATTAAACCCTTATTAAAAAACAGCATCCAGACAATTTTTCAAGGGGTACCTCATGAGTGGCTCAGTTACTCAATAATATAATTGTTTGGATGGTACTCTATTGTGAGCACCAACTTTTGGGAGTGAAAAAAAAAACAAAACCCTTTCTCCACCTTTCTTTGGGTAAAGCTGGTCCCTTTACTTTAGAAAGCCATATTTGTGTTAAAACTTTAAAATGCAAGGCTTTCCAAATAATTAGATGCCTTATTAAACCCTTATTAAAAAACAGCATCCAGACAATTTTTCAAAGGGGTACCTCATGAGTGGCCCAGTTACTCAATAATATAATTGTTTGGATGGTACTCTATTGTGAGCACCAACTTTTGGGAGTGAAAAAAAAACAAAACCCTTTCTCCACCTTTCTTTGGGTAAAGCTGGTCCTTTACTTTAGAAAGCCATAGTTTGTGTTAAAGCTTTAAAATGCAAGGTTTCCCAAATAATTAGATGCCTTATTAAACCCTTATTAAAAACAGCACTCCAGACAATTTTTCAAGGGGATACCTCATGATTGGCTCAGTTACTCAATAATATAATTGTTTGGATGGTACTCTATTGTGAGCACCAACTTTTTGGAGTGAAAAAAAAGCAAAACCCTTTCTCCACCTTTCTTTGGGTAAAGCTGGTCCTTTCACTTTAGAAAGCCATAGTTGTGTTAAAATTTTAAAATGCAAGGTTTCCCAAATAATCAGATGCCTTATTAAACCCTTATTAAAAAACAGCACTCAGACAATTTTTCAAGGGGGTACCTCATGAGTGGCTCAGTTACTCAATAATATAATTGTTTGGATGGTACTCTATTGTGAGCACCCACTTTTGGGAGTGAAAAAAAATAAAACCTTTTCTCCACCTTTCTTTGGCTAAAGCTGGTCCCTTTACTTTAGAAAGCAATGTTTGTGTTAAAGCTTTAAAATGCAAGGTTTCCCAAATAATTAGATGCCTTATTAAACCCTTATTAAAAAACAGCATCCAGACAATTTTTCAAGGGGTTACCTCATGAGTGGCTCAGTTACTCAATAGTATAATTGTATGGATGGTACTCTATTGTGAGCACAAACTTTTAGGAGTGAAAAAAAACACAACACCCTTTCTCCACCTTTCTTTGGCTAAAGCTGCTCCTTTTTTTTGGCAGTGGTTTAAAAAATACTGAGACCAATTATCTCACTAAAAAGGTGAAAAGCAATGAGCCTTGCTCAGTGCAAAGTTGCAAATCACTCAGTCTCAGTAGAGCTTCAGGCAGGTGCAGCTGATGTTGATGAGGTAGGTGCAGCTGAGCTCGAAGAAATAGGTGCTGAGGATGAGCTTGCTGATATAGCCAGGGTGGCTGAGTTGAGCAGCTGCTCGAGATCCTCAGGGCCTGTGCTGAGATAAGGCAGCTTGTGAGCCTTAGCAGCCTCTGAGTGCAGGTGGTACCTGAGGCATTTGTAGGCATCACAGCTCAGGCAGCCTGACTGCCACCTGCACTTAGAACATTTGCCCAAGGAATCCTTCAGGAGCTTGACCTTGTGAACTGAGTCCTGAGAGAGGTTTTTCCAAGTGAACCTCACTGAGTTCTTGTCCAGCTGGTCCTTGGCAGTCTGGTAGGCAACTGAGGTGATGTCAGTCAGCTTGCTCAGCCTTTTCGCAGCCTTGCTTTTTTGCTGAGCAATGCCTGCCATTTGAGACTCAAGCTTAGCATGTCTGACTTTGGCATCTTCAATGAGTGCAGTTGCCTGAGCCATCAGCTTAGGCACAATAGTGGCCAACCTGAGTTTCCAATCTTTCCAGCCATCCTCAGGCCAGACTGAAGGCCATTCACCCCTGAAAAGCCTCAGCTCTTGCTCCATGTAATGGAGCACATAGCAGCCACAAGCATTGCTGCCCACAGGCTGAGTGGCAATGTTGCTGAGGGGTGGGAGATTGAAATCAGGGTCAAGCAAGGTTCCCATGAGGATCTGCTGAGGATGAGATTCTTCATGCTCTTTGCTGAGGGAGTCATACCTCCTCCAAGTGATGGGTTGCCCAGGCCCTGCCCTCTGAGCTGCCAGTAAGGTCCAGTGAAACTCAGAATACACTGGAACCAAAAGAAGCTTGCATTGCTGAGACCAGCTTTTCTTGATGCCTTCTGAGAGTCCCTCCAGCTGCTCAGGGTTGCCATCATTTTCAAGGATCAGCTTGCTGAGGATTGGGTCCACACAGTGAACTCCTAAGACATCTGGGAGAGCAACATTTGCCTTGTCAAAGCACCATCTGAGAAGGGCCCAGCCAAGCCAAAGGTGCTGATCCTCCACCTCAGGGATTTCCTTAGGGCATGGGAGCACTGTGTGGATACTCCACTCCTTAGGGCCCAAGCCAACCTCATCTTCAGGATTGCAGCTCAGCTGGCTCAGCATGAGGCTGAGATCTCTCTTGCTGAGCTGGGTCCACTTGGGCCACTTCACCCTCAGAACTTCAGCCTTAGGGCTCTTGATCTCCACCCATTCAGGCTCAACCTGATATGCACCTGAGTCAGTCACACAGATGTACAAAGCAGGTGTGCTGCCATGGGTGAGCTTGCCATGCTTGCCAAAGCTGAGCCTGCCTGCTGCTTCTGAAACAACCACAACTTCTTGATTGAAAAGAGGATCATCAAATTCAATTTCAGCAGGTGGTGCTTGCTCAGGTGGAGGCAATGGTGGATTCTCAGAAAGGTCCTGCTTGGAGCCAGCCTTGACTAAGGCTTTAGCTGAAGCTTTTTTTTCCATCTTTTTCTTCAAGCTCTTGTGCTTAGCTGAGGGCTTGGTCTTGAGGGAAGCTTTGTTCTTGATGGAAGCTTTGAAGGCAATGCTGAGTTTTTTCTTAGGCTTGCCTTTCTGCCTGGCCTCAGGCTGGAGCTCAGCTAAAGCTTCATCTCTGCTCATGCCTGAAACTTTCTCAGCCAGTTTTTGCACAAGTTTGCTCTTGTGCTTCCTCAGCAGCTTTCTGAGCTTCCTCTGCCTGGCCCTCTTAGCAGTTTCTTTCTCTTTCTTGCTTTGATACTCCTCTGTCCCCATTCTTCTGATTTGGGCTCTTCTGAGGGAAGGGTGGTGAATCCTCAGTGACAAGGAATTTTGAAGCTCTAGCTCCAAGTCCTCAGCAATGGCATCACTGATCTCTGGCTGGAGCTCTTCCTCCGTGCAGCCCTTCTCATCCTCAGGGTGGAAATAGTCCCAGACTTGGAGGTCTGAGATCTGCTTCGCTGTGGTGCTCAGATTCCAATCTGCCTTCTTTGGCACTCCCTCAGCATCTCTCCACTTGAGCCTATCTCTGAGCCACTCAGGACTGTACCTCTTGGTGCCAACCTCTAAGCCCATCTCCTTAGCCCAGCTCTGAGACAGGAGTTCTACAAGCCTCCCTGAGGCTGGATCAGGCCTGTAGACCAGGATCCCATTCCTCACTGCAGCTCTGAGAACCCATTCATCTTTGAGGTTCTTCTCAGCCATTGCTTCTTGAGCTGCCACAACTGCAGTGACAATTTCTAAGGGGCCAACTTTCCAAACTGAGTGCTCCTCCTTTCTCTGGGTCTGCCACTGGGCTCTGAGATCAATGAGCTTCTGTCTCACTAAGGCCTTGAATTGCTTAGCAAAATCAGTGTCAGTGATTTGCAACTTAGAGGTGCACTTCTCAGCCACAAGGCAGCTTAACTGATTTGCTAAGGCCATGGACTCAGTGGCTGAGTCACTGAACACTGAGGAGAAGCAATCCCTCATCCACATAGATGCAGGGTACTGGGCAGCTTGAGCCTGGATGCTCCAGCTGAGGATAACTGAGTCCACATTGGCTGCAGGCTGCTGCATGATGTCAATCTTAGACATGAGCTCAGGGTGGTTCTGCCTCAGCCTCCTGTAGGGCAGCATGATTCTCCCAGCTGAGCTTCCCTGAGTCCTGCTGATGACCTTCTCACCAATTTTGAAGGTTTCATCACTGAGCCAGGTGCCAGTCTCTGAGATGTTGCTCAGTCTGGCCCATTCACCTGGCACAACTAACAGCCCTTTGCCAACTGAGCCAATGATCTCCTGAGACTCATCACCATAAACTGAATGCAGGAGCTGCCTGGCTTCATAGGTGATCCTGTATCTATCCTCACCTGAGATTCCAATGAGAGTTGTGGATCCTGGCTGAGGCAAAGCTGGCAAGGCTGCTGGTGCTGAGGGCTGAGTTGAGCTTGCTGCATCTTTCTGAGTGCTGGCTTTTGCATCTTGCTCAGGGCTGGCTGGGACCATTTGCTCAGCATCTCCTGGAGCAGGGCTGGCTGAGCCAAAGAGACAATCCTCAGATTGGCTGGGTGGAGCTGAATCAAAGCTGGCCTGCTTCACCAGAGAATCTTGCTCAGGTTGGCTGGCTGGGGGGCTGCTGGCTGCTGATGCAAAGCTGAGCTGCCTCACTACTGACCCCTTGGGTGATGACTCAAAGCTCAGCTTTCTTTGTGGCTGAGGTGTGGCTGGTACAATGGGCCCTATCACCATGTCAGGCCCATGCTCTGAGTGCATGGCTTCACTGATGGCTAGCCTGACTGAAGAGTAGTCCTTGACATCAGCTGATGCATGCAGTTCCTCCTCTGCAAAGACAGCTCTTCTACCTGTAGCCTTAGCCCACAAAGGCACTTGATCAGAGAAGCCAATGACCAACTGAGACCTTGCTGATATGAACTGGGCTGGGCTGCTGAGCCTGTTGCTTTCAGCTAAGGACTGCTGAGATGCACATGTTGCTAGCCACAATGTGTGGTCAAACTCTTGCCAGGTCAGCTTGGTCCTGGTTTGGGCTTCTACCTGTGAGATGTTTGTAACTAGCTCAGTGGATATGTACTTAGCATCAAGCCATTTGACCAGCTGAGCCTTAGTCTTTCTCCTGTAAGTATCACTCTTGCAGAGCTTATCTTTCCTGACTTCTCTTTCCTTAGCATCTGCCAGAAGCTCAGCCCTTTGTAGTGCAGACATCTCATGCACCTCAGATTTGTTTCTAAGCTCATTGGCTGTGAGCTGCAGCATACCAAGAAACTCAGCAAGCAAATCCTGCTTAGCAATGGTGTGACCACATGCTCTTTCAATGCTCAGCCACTGCTTCATTTTTGAGATGATGTCTGGGAAGGGAACCTTTCTGCCAGCTCCTGAGGCTCGTTTCCTTTTGCTTGGCTGATACTTTTTCTTGCCTTGGAGGTCCTTCTGAGCCACAAGATCTTTCCAATGCCCTTCCTTAGACAAGATGTTCTTCAGAGCATCCTTTCTGATGCCATACTTCTCCACCTGAGCTGCCCAGAAATCTTGTAGACTGCTGAAAGAGTCTTTGGCTGCCTTCATCTCCTGACAGTATTTCAACTTAGTAGCAGCTGAGACTTCAACCCTTTTATTGTATGAGCCTGGTTTTTTTCTGTTTGTTGACTGAGGGCTGGCTTGTGGAGATTTGGATGGCTCTCTAGTCATCATCCTCTTTCTTTTCTTTGCTGCCTCAATAAGCTCATGTTCATTTGTTGCTTGTGAAGCTTCAAACTCAGCTTGCTGTCTGAGTGCTTCATTCTTTTCTCTGAGAGCATCTTCCTGAAATCTGCCAAGCCTCTGCCTTTTGAAAGGCTGAAGTTGCATGTGCAATGGCACTGGCTGAGCTTCTTTCTTCTGGCTTGCTGAGCCAAAGAACTTGCTCAGGCCATACTGTACCTTTCCTGAGCTGGCTGGTGAAGACTCAGGGCTGCCAGTGGCATGCTTCTCAGGTGTAGCTTCAGCTCCTCCACCTCTAGCTCTGACTTGTTGAGTCACCTTAGTCAGCAAGAAGCCACCATGAAGGTAGCCCATGAGTGGTTCAGTTACTCAATAGTATAATTGTATGGATGGTACTCTATTGTGAGCACCAACTTTTGGGAGTAAAAAAAAACAAAACCTTTTCTCCACCTTTCTTTGGGTAAAGCTGGTCCTTTCACTTTAGAAAGCCATAATTAGTTGTGTTAAAATTTTAAAATGCAAGGTTTCCCAAATAATCAGATGCCTTATTAAACCCTTATTAAAAAACAGCACCCAGACAATTTTTCAAAGGGATACCTCATGATTGGCTCAGTTACTCAATAATATAATTGTTTGGATGGTACTCTATTGTGGGCACCAACTTTTGGGAGTAAAAAAAAACAAAACCCTTTCTCCACCTTTCTTTGGGTAAAGCTGGTCCTTTCACTTTAGAAAGCCATAGTTGTGTTAAAACTTTAAAATGCAAGGTTTCCCAAATAATCAGATGCCTTATTAAACCCTTATTAAAAAACAGCACCCAGACAATTTTTCAAAGGGATACCTCATGATTGGCTCAGTTACTCAATAATATAATTGTTTGGATGGTACTCTATTGTGAGCACCAACTTTTGGGAGTAAAAAAAAACAAAACCCTTTCTCCACCTTTCTTTGGGTAAAGCTGGTCCTTTCACTTTAGAAAGCCATAGTTGTGTTAAAATTTTAAAATGCAAGGTTTCCCAAATAATCAGATGCCTTATTAAACCCTTATTAAAAAACAGCATCCAGACAATTTTTCAAAGGGATACCTCATGATTGGCTCAGTTACTCAATAATATAATTGTTTGGATGGTACTCTATTGTGAGCACCAACTTTTGGGAGTAAAAAAAAACAAAACCCTTTCTCCACCTTTCTTTGGGTAAAGCTGGTCCTTTCACTTTAGAAAGCCATATTTGTGTTAAAGCTTTAAAATGCAAGGTTTCCCAAATAATCAGATGCCTTATTAAACCCTTATTAAAAAACAGCATCCAGACAATTTTTCAAATGGATACCTCATGATTGGCTCAGTTACTCAATAATATAATTGTCTGGATGGTACTCTATTGTGAGCACCAACTTTTGGGAGTGAAAAAAAAGCAAGGCCCTTTCTCCACCTTTCTTTGGGTAAAGCTGGTCCTTTCACTTTAGAAAGCCATAGTTGTGTTAAAACTTTAAAATGCAAGGTTTCCCAAATAATCAGATGCCTTATTAAACCCTTATTAAAAAACAGCACTCAGACAATTTTTCAAGGGGGTACCTCATGAGTGGCTCAGTTACTCAATAATATAATTGTTTGGATGGTACTCTATTGTGAGCACCAACTTTTGGGAGTGAAAAAAAACAACAAAACCCTTTCTCCATCTTTCTTTGGGCAAAGGCTCCAGGATGTCTGAGATGTCCAAGCCCTGAAGGACATTGAGTTCCTCCTGCCTGCTGAGAGCTCCTTTGAAGTAATGAACTGCTGAGCTGTAGTAATTGAGCCACTGCTCAAAGGATTTGCTGAGCTTCTTCATCTCCTAGCTGGTTCAATGAAAGATCCCAAAAGATATAAACATAATTTAACTATACAATGAATTGTAATTATAATGAGTTTACCTCAAGCAACTCAGATGCACAAAATTATACTCAAGTGCCAACAAGCTTCATCCCTGAGCAGCTGCATCTGAGTGACCAGGGCTCTCAAGTTACTGAGTGGCTTGAAAAGGATGCTCAGGGTGAAGAGGAGCAAAGAAGTGAATGCAAGCCATCCCTGAGTTTTGCAACATTGCATTCATGTTACAAGAGTCACCTTTACCTACATAATAAGAAACTTGTTGATAAAATAGAAAATTGAAAACATGAAAATAGGCAACACTAAGCTGTGCCCAAGGTCAAGCTCAGCTGAGGAAAAAATAGGATTGAGGTCCTTCAGCCTCACTGCCAGGTCAATAGCATTGCAACCTGAAGTGCAGGCTTGGTGCAAAACAAGAATACACTAAGAAAAGAGCTAGTTGCCTAATTAATTAAGTAATTAGTCAATTAATCATACCAAATGATTACTAACTAATTAATTAACTAATTACTTACTGATGTTGGATACTGAGGCAGACTCCTTTTTCCAAAAACGCTGCTCAGGTAAGCTGAGCCCTTGAATTGTCTCAGAATTCATTCTGAGCCTGTAGATCACTGAGGTGCCATTCCACCTCAGCTTCAATGTTCCACTGAGAAAGTAGGTCAGGCTCAGCCACATCTGAGAGGTCTATGCTGCTAAGCACATTGAGCCTCTCAGCCTTGGTTCTGAGTCCTACTTCCCTGCTATGTGCACTGAGCCAATGTTGCTTAGCACAGCTGAAAGCATGTGCTGAGGCCAGCAACTCATTGATGTCATTCTCAGGTTGGTGGTGGGCCCAAAGTACTGAGAGCTCAGGTCGCTGAGTGTTCTCCACCACCAGGGTCTCCTGCCTGAGCTCTTCATCTGAGGCAGTCCTGCTGTAGAGTGCCTGAGCTGGCTGAAAAGGTTTCAAGAAACCAACAGACCTCAACAAAAAACATCCAACAACATGTTCCTCTTCACAAAAAAAGGAAACCAAATGAATTCAAGTACCCTGAGGAATCGATTGTACATGACACCCTCCCTGGTGGCTAAGATAGCAGTGCTCAGCAGCAAGTCCCACTCTGTGAACTGAGCTTCTTGGTCCCAGTGGGAGACAGGTCCACTGAGAAGTGCCCAGCGCTTCTTCACTAAGAATTCTGAGAACAAAGCTGCACCACCTGCCTGAGGGTCAAACTCTTCAAAATGCTGCTTGAGGTGCCTCAGGGTGTCCCAGGTACTTCCTCCAGTCATATCCATCCTGAGCTCCATGGCCCTGACCTTCTCTGAGATGAAGTCAAGCCTCTGCTGAGAATGATCAGAAGCATACCAAAGGTCATCTCTGAGGTTCTGCAGGACCTGCACCAAGGTGCTGAGCTCAGTCTTGAGTCCCAGGAGGAAGATGAAGCAGAGAGCCAAGCCTGAGAGCCAAGCCTGGTGTTGTTTTTTGCTCCCAGGCAAAAACAAACAAGTAGTTTTTACCATTGGCCTAAGCAATTTTTAACAGCTGATCCAAATATGGTACTGCTTGCTGCCAAGAAGCAACCTGAGGTGCATGAATGACATCTGATAGCTGGCTGAGCCTAGCCTGTAGGTCCACTGAGGTACCACCTAGGGCTACCATCTGAGGAATGAACAAAAACATGTTGAACCATGCAATCCAAGGACCCAAAAACAAGTTGTTATGTAGCTGAGATGCTAGCCAAGCTGATGCCTGTGCTGCAAGCAAGAGCCATGATGCAAACCATCTTCAGCTGAGGTCCCATGGCTCCAAGAGAAGAACTGATGACTGATGCTGATGAAGGTTGCTGATGTGCTGAGATCAGAAAAAGCTGCTGAGGCACATGGTGCTCAAGAGACTGAGATGCTGAAGACAGACTAGCTCAAAGGCTGACATGATATTTGTGCTACTGTGTCTAAGACCAGGTTTATCTCCTGCAAAATCATTAATTAATTAATTATTTAATTAATTAGCAAACAACAATAAGGTGCAAGCTCAGGAACTTGAGAGGCTCAGCCCAGATGAAGCCACCAAGCTGAGGATCACAAAGGCCTTCAGCTGAAGATTCATGGCTGTAGCCTTGGCTGCCATGGAAGCACATGGAAACACATGCCATTAATTAATTGATTATGTTTTAGTTCATCCTAAAATTAAAAAAATAACCAGAAACAAAAACATGACTAAACTTGATTGAGAAGCCAGGAAGCAAATGCAGTTGCAACTGGGTGCAAAGAGTGCTGAAGCTTGGATGTTGGATGCTGCTGTGGTAGCATGGAGGCTCAGAACAGCCCTAGATGAAAACTTAGAAAGGAATGTCACCAACTTAGGGTGGCCAACACTCAGTGCCAAGGCTTAGTAGTGGCTGCAGCCAACCTAAGTATGCCTAGTATGCTAAGTTATATAAATTCTACTTTAGATAGCCTTTCCCATGTGTGGCCTAGATCCTTAGCTAAGCATTAATTAGTAGTGACAACATCCTCCCCTGATCATGCTAAGTCAAATCTGAGTGATTGCAGCCAGCTCCAAGCCACTTTTTCATCCAGTGCATCTGAAATATGATGCTGTTGAAGAGCTGATGCAATGCATGCTGAGAATGCATCAAGTAGACAAAAAATCATGACCAAGTCATGGCTGAGGGTTGCTTGGGCTGTGCCAAGCTTCTAAAAAGTAGAAGTCACCTAAGCCCCATCAGAAGTGCATCTGCTGAATCTTACTGTGCTTGCTGAGATGATGTAGCCCTGAGACTTTTCTTCACATCTTCAGGTCCTGCCAGGGGGAACAGTATATTCATGGGCACTGCACTAAGAAGAACCATTACAATGCCCAACACCATATTCATGCCATTATTTATGCTAAGTAACTAAAGTAATTAGTTAATATTTTAACTATTCTAAACCCCAACAACAACCAGCAGCAGTGCCAAAACCACCCACATCCATGCAGAACTGCACTCATTTTTCTGCCAGCTTTTCAACATGCTGCCAAGACTTATGAACTGACTAAAAAATCATTGCTCAGCATGAAAGCACCTGAGTCATACCTCCTCAGGCTCCAAGAAACTGTACTACTTGTTGTCTGAGTTGGCAGACATGGCTGAGCCCTGGGACCTCTGACTAGTCTCATCTGGCTGACATTTTTGCAACAGCTTGCTGAGATCAAATTCAGTCAGATTTTTCTGGCTTCTCAATCCTTTGCTTCTTGCTTTGCGTGGGGGGGCGGCGGCAGTGGGACTGGTGGAGCGGTTGGGCTGGGGGGGGGGGGGGGGTGGGGGGGGGAGCGGGGGGGGGGGGGGAGTTTTTTATTCTTTTCTCTTGCTGAGACCAGGGGGCTCAGAAACTTGATCTTCAAGAATTGGCTTCTTACCATCTTTCTGCCTTTTCTGATGCAGCTCCAGCAAAGCCTCAGGGCTCAGAGCAATAGCATCCATCTGACTGAGAATCTGCTGAGCCTGCTCTTCTCTCAGTTCCTCCTGAGCCTGTTCCTCCTCCTTCTTCTGAGCCAGGAAACCTTTCAGCTTCTCCTGAGCATCTAAGATGTCAAGCCTGAGCTGACCTAAGACACCTTGCTCCTCAGCCATCTGCTGGGCATCTGTGGAGATCCTTTGCATAGTGGCATCCTGAGCAGCATAGGCTTGCTCAACAAGCAGAAGCTTCTGAGAGATGATAGCTTCCAGCTCCTGAACATCAGAGACATCAGGACTAAGGTCCATCCCCTTCAGCTGATTGATAGCCTGCCTGATGCCATTCTCAGGGTCAATCTGAGCAAGCAATGACTTGCAGTACCCCTGAACAAAGGTGCTGTCATCAGTCTGAGCAGCCATAGCAAAGGTAGCAGCTTTAGGTGGCTGAGAAGATTCAGCATCAGGTTCAGCTTGAGGTTGCTGACAACCAGGAGGCTCAGCAGGCTTAGGTGGCTTCAGTTTGTGCTTGAACTGAGCTGTCCAGTAAGGTTTTGAGACAAACTTCTGCCAAGGCAATGGGGTCATGTTGAGAATCACCTGATAATACTGAGCAATGACTCTCTGAGGCCACCCATTGACATCCTGCAAGGTTGCAAAAGATATGAAGAAAACTTTCAATCAGATATTAAAACTTAGTAATTAATATGTTTTTCAATTAATCAATTGATTGATGAAGGCCATGCACCCATGCTCAGAGACACAAAGAACAAATGCATGCACACATGTTCAAACCCATGTCCTTGCAGTCTTTGCACCCATTCTGAAATGGGATCCTGCTGAGTTTCACCTTAGCATTGCACCCAGGACAAGCAACATCAGGCTCTCCATCATAGCGAGGGTAGCTGATGATCCTCTCAGGGTTTGATCCATCACCAAAGAGGTCATCCACTGAGGGAAAGCTTTGTGGAATGAGCTTGAGCTGAGCATGGCCACCCTTGACAGTAAATTCCATGCCAGATGGAACTAATTCTGAGTGATCCTTAGTGTTCCTTGCCATGGCTCAGTTGCTGAGTTGCAGCTGGCTGAGCTGGAAGGCCAAAAGTTGACTATGTGCTTGAGTTCACTAATCAGCTGAGGAATCACATAAGCACAAGTCCAAGACCATGGGCACAAGTCCAAGACCATGGGCAAGCTGAGAGCCAACCCCACACCCCCAGAACCAACCCTGAGTCCTCCCCAAGCATTGCCATCATTCTGAGCATCTTGAACCATCAATTAATTAATTACAATGTATTAATTACAAGTAGTTCTTGTGAAACCAGTTCAAAAAAAACAATGGCAACAACAACAGAACCACCTCAGCCCATCAAATGCATTTTTCCACTGCCAGCTGCTTGTCATGGCATGTGATGACACAACTCAGTCTGAGCTGAGATATTGCAAAGAAATCCTAAGTCTTTTGCTCAGGCTTCAAATTACTCAATCTCCTCCTCAACAATGACCTCCACCATCTCAGAAGACTGCTGGGGCTCTTCAAGTCTTGCCTTCTTGGTGGCTGGACCACAAGACTCAAACTCAGCCCTGTCAGCCTCAGAAGGAACTGCAGCTTCAGGCTTGCTGGTACCAGGAGGCTCAGAAACTTGATCTTCAGGAATTGGCTTCTTACCATCTTTCTGCCTTTTCTGATGCAGCTCCAGCAAAGCCTCAGGGCTCAGACCAATAGCATCCATCTGACTGAGAATCTGCTGAGCCTGCTCTTCTTTTAGCTTCCTCAGTTCCACCTGAGCCTGTGCCATCTCTTGCTCCTCCTTCTTCTGAGCCACTCTAGCATCAACCCTTTCCTGAGCTTCAATGCAGCCACACCTGAGCTCAAGCAAGGCAGCTTGCTCCTTAGACATCTTGTCAGCATCTTGCAGGAGCATAGTCATAGTTTCATCCTGAGCTGCATAGGCTTTGTCAATGAGCATAAGCCTCTTAGAGATGATGTCTCTCAGCCCCTCCAAATCTGAGAGATCAGAACCCTCCAAGTCCATTGCCAGATGCTGAGAGATGGCATCTGCCATGCTGTTCTGAGGGTCAATATGAGCAAGAATTGACTTGCAGTACCCCCCAGAGAAGAGCTGAGCCTCCTGAGCACCTGCAGCCTCAGCAGGCCCAGGTGGCTGAGCAGTTTCAGCATCTTGAATTTTCTGAGAAGGAGGAGGCTCATCAGGCTCAGCTGGCTGCTGCTTGTGCTTGAACTGAGCTGCCCCAAAAGATTCTGAGACTAACTTCTGCCAAGGCAATGGGGTCATGTTGAGAATCACCTGATAATACTGAGCAATGACTCTCTGAGGCCACCCATTGACATCCTGCAAGGTTGCAAAAGATGTGAAGAAAACTTTCAATCAGATATTAAAACTTAGTAATTAATATGTGTTTCAATTAATCAATTAATTGATGAAGGCCATGCACCCATGCTCAGAGACACAAAGAACAAATGCATGCACACATGTTCAAACCCATGTCCTTGCAGTAAATGCACCCATTCTGAAATGGGATCCTGCTGAGTTTCACCTTAGCATTGCACCCAGGACAAGCAACATCAGGCTCTCCATGATAGCGAGGGTAGCTGATGATCCTCTCAGGGTTTGATCCCTGAGCAAAGATGTCATCCACTGAGGGAAAGCTTGGCCAACTGAGTTTGAGCTGAGCATGGCCACCTCTGATAGTATAATCCATGCCATCTGGGACTGAGTCAGTGGGCTTTGCCATGGCTTAGTTGTTGAGTTGCAGATGGCTGAGCTGGAAGGCAAAAAGTTGACTATGTGCTTGAGTTCACTAAGCAGCTGAGGAATCACACAAGCATGCATTCCTGCACAAATTTGAGCACAAGTCCAAGACCATGGGCAAGCTGAGAACCAACCCCACACCCCCAAAACCAACCCTGAGTCCTCTGTCAGCATTGCCACCCTTCTGATGCTTCTCCTTCTTCTTCTTCTCAGTGTACTCCCTCAGGACTTCAATGGAAGCCATTCTCTTCAAGGAATCTGAGCACTCTTTCATGAAACTCCTCAAGTGTCTCATCTGCCATGGCTCAGAAAGCTTCTTAAACTAGGAATTGAGCCCACACAAGCTGAGAAATGCACCCTTGCTGATGTGAACAGCAATTTTTCAAGGTGATACCTCATGATTGGCTCAGTTACTCAATAATATGAATGTTTGGATGGTACTCTATTGTGCCCAACAGCTTCTTGGTGTTGAAAAAAATCAAAAACCATTTCTCCACCTTTCTCTGAGTAAAGCTGGTCCATTTACTTCAGAAAGCTATATTTGTGTTAAAGCTTTAAAATGCAAGGTTTTCCAAATAATTAGATGCCTTATTAAACCCTTATTAAAAAACAGCACTCAGACAATTTTTCAAGGTGGTACCTCATGAGTGGCTCAGTTACTCAATAATATAATTGTTTGGATGGTACTCTATTGTGAGCACCAACTTTTGGGGGTGAAAAAAAAAACTTTCTCCACCTTTCTTTGGGTAAAGCTGGTCCTTTCACTTTAGAAAACCATATTTGTGTTCAAGCTTTAAAATGCAAGGTTTCCCAAATAATCAGATGCCTTATTAAACCCTTATTAAAAAACAGCACCCAAACAATTTTTCAAGGGGATACCTCATGATTGGCTCAGTTACTCAATAATATAATTGTTTGGATGGTACTCTATTGTGAGCACCAACTTTTGGGAGTGAAAAAAAGCAAAACCCTTTCTCCATCTTTCTTTGGGTAAAGCTGATCCTTTCACTTTAGAAAGCCATATTTGTGTTAAAACTTTAAAATGCAAGGCTTTCCAAATAATTAGATACCTGAAAAAACCATAATTGGCTCAGTTACTCAATAATATAATTGTTTGGATGGTACTCTATTGTGAGCACCAACTTGTGGGAGTGAAAAAAAAACAAAACCCTTTCTCCACCTTTCTTTGAGTAAATCTGGTGCCTTTACTTCAGAAAGCTATATTTGTGTTAAAGCTTTAAAATGCAAGGTTTTCCAAAAAATTAGATGCCTTATTAAACCCTTAAAAAACAGCACCCAGACAATTTTTCAAGGGGATACCTCATGATTGGCTCAGTTACTCAATAATATAATTGTTTGGATGGTACTCTATTGTGAGCACCAACTTGTGGGAGTTAAAAAAACACAAAACCCTTTCTCCACCTTTCTTTGGGTAAAACTGATGCCTTTACTTTAGAAAGCCATATTTGTGTTAAAACTTTAAAATGCAAGGTTTTCCAAATAATTAGATACCTGAAAAAACCATAATTGGCTCAGTTACTCAATAATATAATTGTTTGGATGGTACTCTATTGTGAGCACCAACTTTTGGGGGTGAAAAAAAACAGCAAACCCCTTTCTCCACCTTTCTTTGGGTAAAGCTGGTGCCTTTACTTCAGAAAGCTATATTTGTGTTAAAGCTTTAAAATGCAAGGTTTTCCAAATAATTAGATGCCTTATTAAACCCTTATTAAAAAACAGCACCCAGACAATTTTTCAAGGGTATACCTCATGATTGGCTCAGTTACTCAATAATATAATTGTTTGGATGGTACTCTATTGTGAGCACCAACTTTTGGGAGTGAAAAAAAAAACCTGCGCCACCGGGCGGTGGGGGAAAGAGGAGGCACGGGCACGGGAGAAGCCAGAGGGGGGTGGGGGGGGGGGGGGGGGGGGAAAACGGGAAAAGGCAAGGCGTGGCCAAAGGAAATGAGAGGGCCTGAGGAAGACCCGTAAAAGGGAAGGAGGAGGCCAGAGGAAAAAGAAGAAAGGAAGGGAAGGAATAAGGGAGTATAATAAAGTGTTAGAATATTGGAAAATGATTAAGTATTATATAAATTTAAATCAAAAACGCACTCAGGACATTTTTCAAGGGTATACCTCATGAGTTGGGCTCAGTTACTCAATAATATAATGTTTGGATGGTTTACTCTTAAATTGTGAGCACCAACTTGTGGGAGTTAAAAAAACACAAAACCCTTTCTCCACCTTTCTTTGGGTAAAGCTGATGCCTTTACTTTAGAAAGCCATATTTGTGTTAAAACTTTAAAATGCAAGGTTTTCCAAATAATTAGATACCTGAAAAAACCATAATTGGCTCAGTTACTCAATAATATAATTGTTTGGATGGTACTCTATTGTGAGCACCAACTTTTGGGGGTGAAAAAAAACAGCAAACCCCTTTCTCCACCTTTCTTTGGGTAAAGCTGGTGCCTTTACTTTAGAAAGCTATATTTGTGTTAAAACTTTAAAATGCAAGGATTTCCAAATAATTAGATACCTGAAAAAACCATATTAGCTCAGTTACTCAATAATATAATTGTTTGGATGGTACTCTATTGTGAGCACCCACTTTTGGGAGTGAAAAAAAAAATAAAACCTTTTCTCCACCTTTCTTTGGCTAAAGTTGGTTCCTTTACTTTAGAAAGCAATGTTTGTGTTAAAGCTTTAAAATGCAAGGTTTCCCAAATAATTAGATGCCTTATTAAACCCTTATTTAAAAACAGCACTCAGACAATTTTTCAAGGGGATACCTCATGATTGGCTCAGTTACTCAATAATATAATTGTTTGGATGGTACTCTATTGTGAGCACCCACTTTTGGGGGTGAAAAAAAAGCAAAACCCTTTCTCCACCTTTCTTTGGGTAAAGCTGGTCCTTTCACTTTAGAAAGCCATAGTTGTGTTAAAATTTTAAAATGCAAGGTTTCCCAAATAATCAGATGCCTTACTAAACCCTTATTAAAAAACAGCACTCAGACAATTTTTCAAGGGGGTACCTCATGAGTGGCTCAGTTACTCAATAATATAATTGTTTGGATGGTACTCTATTGTGAGCACCCACTTTTGGGAGTGAAAAAAAATAAAACCTTTTCTCCACCTTTCTTTGGCTAAAGCTGGTCCCTTTACTTTAGAAAGCAATGTTTGTGTTAAAGCTTTAAAATGCAAGGTTTCCCAAATAATTAGATGCCTTATTAAACCCTTATTAAAAAACAGCATCCAGACAATTTTTCAAGGGGTTACCTCATGAGTGGCTCAGTTACTCAATAGTATAATTGTATGGATGGTACTCTATTGTGAGCACAAACTTTTAGGAGTGAAAAAAACACAACACCCTTTCTCCACCTTTCTTTGGCTAAAGCTGCTCCTTTTTTTTGGCAGTGGTTTAAAAAATACTGAGACCAATTATCTCACTAAAAAGGTGAAAAGCAATGAGCCTTGCTCAGTGCAAAGTTGCAAATCACTCAGTCTCAGTAGAGCTTCAGGCAGGTGCAGCTGATGTTGATGAGGTAGGTGCAGCTGAGCTCGAAGAAATGGGTGCTGAGGATGAGCTTGCTGATATAGCCAGGGTGGCTGAGTTGAGCAGCTGCTCGAGATCCTCAGGGCCTGTGCTGAGATAAGGCAGCTTGTGAGCCTTAGCAGCCTCTGAGTGCAGGTGGTACCTGAGGCATTTGTAGGCATCACAGCTCAGGCAGCCTGACTGCCACCTGCACTTAGAACATTTGCCCAAGGAATCCTTCAGGAGCTTGACCTTGTGAACTGAGTCCTGAGAGAGGTTTTTCCAAGTGAACCTCACTGAGTTCTTGTCCAGCTGGTCCTTGGCAGTCTGGTAGGCAACTGAGGTGATGTCAGTCAGCTTGCTCAGCCTTTTCGCAGCCTTGCTTTTTTGCTGAGCAATGCCTGCCATTTGAGACTCAAGCTTAGCATGTCTGACTTTGGCATCTTCAATGAGTGCAGTTGCCTGAGCCATCAGCTTAGGCACAATAGTGGCCAACCTGAGTTTCCAATCTTTCCAGCCATCCTCAGGCCAGACTGAAGGCCATTCACCCCTGAAAAGCCTCAGCTCTTGCTCCATGTAATGGAGCACATAGCAGCCACAAGCATTGCTGCCCACAGGCTGAGTGGCAATGTTGCTGAGGGGTGGGAGATTGAAATCAGGGTCAAGCAAGGTTCCCATGAGGATCTGCTGAGGATGAGATTCTTCATGCTCTTTGCTGAGGGAGTCATACCTCCTCCAAGTGATGGGTTGCCCAGGCCCTGCCCTCTGAGCTGCCAGTAAGGTCCAGTGAAACTCAGAATACACTGGAACCAAAAGAAGCTTGCATTGCTGAGACCAGCTTTTCTTGATGCCTTCTGAGAGTCCCTCCAGCTGCTCAGGGTTGCCATCATTTTCAAGGATCAGCTTGCTGAGGATTGGGTCCACACAGTGAACTCCTAAGACATCTGGGAGAGCAACATTTGCCTTGTCAAAGCACCATCTGAGAAGGGCCCAGCCAAGCCAAAGGTGCTGATCCTCCACCTCAGGGATTTCCTTAGGGCATGGGAGCACTGTGTGGATACTCCACTCCTTAGGGCCCAAGCCAACCTCATCTTCAGGATTGCAGCTCAGCTGGCTCAGCATGAGGCTGAGATCTCTCTTGCTGAGCTGGGTCCACTTGGGCCACTTCACCCTCAGAACTTCAGCCTTAGAGCTCTTGATCTCCACCCATTCAGGCTCAACCTGATATGCACCTGAGTCAGTCACACAGATGTACAAAGCAGGTGTGCTGCCATGGGTGAGCTTGCCATGCTTGCCAAAGCTGAGCCTGCCTGCTGCTTCTGAAACAACCACAACTTCTTGATTGAAAAGAGGATCATCAAATTCAATTTCAGCAGGTGGTGCTTGCTCAGGTGGAGGCAATGGTGGATTCTCAGAAAGGTCCTGCTTGGAGCCAGCCTTGACTAAGGCTTTAGCTGAAGCTTTTTTTCCATCTTTTTCTTCAAGCTCTTGTGCTTAGCTGAGGGCTTGGTCTTGAGGGAAGCTTTGTTCTTGATGGAAGCTTTGAAGGCAATGCTGAGTTTTTTCTTAGGCTTGCCTTTCTGCCTGGCCTCAGGCTGGAGCTCAGCTAAAGCTTCATCTCTGCTCATGCCTGAAACTTTCTCAGCCAGTTTTTGCACAAGTTTGCTCTTGTGCTTCCTCAGCAGCTTTCTGAGCTTCCTCTGCCTGGCCCTCTTAGCAGTTTCTTTCTCTTTCTTGCTTTGATACTCCTCTGTCCCCATTCTTCTGATTTGGGCTCTTCTGAGGGAAGGATGAATCCTCAGTGACAAGGAATTTTGAAGCTCTAGCTCCAAGTCCTCAGCAATGGCATCACTGATCTCTGGCTGGAGCTCTTCCTCAGTGCAGCCCTTCTCATCCTCAGGGTGGAAATAGTCCCAGACTTGGAGGTCTGAGATCTGCTTCGCTGTGGTGCTCAGATTCCAATCTGCCTTCTTTGGCACTCCCTCAGCATCTCTCCACTTGAGCCTATCTCTGAGCCACTCAGGACTGTACCTCTTGGTGCCAACCTCTAAGCCCATCTCCTTAGCCCAGCTCTGAGACAGGAGTTCTACAAGCCTCCCTGAGGCTGGATCAGGCCTGTAGACCAGGATCCCATTCCTCACTGCAGCTCTGAGAACCCATTCATCTTTGAGGTTCTTCTCAGCCATTGCTTCTTGAGCTGCCACAACTGCAGTGACAATTTCTAAGGGGCCAACTTTCCAAACTGAGTGCTCCTCCTTTCTCTGGGTCTGCCACTGGGCTCTGAGATCAATGAGCTTCTGTCTCACTAAGGCCTTGAATTGCTTAGCAAAATCAGTGTCAGTGATTTGCAACTTAGAGGTGCACTTCTCAGCCACAAGGTAGCTTAACTGATTTGCTAAGGCCATGGACTCAGTGGCTGAGTCACTGAACACTGGGGAGAAGCAATCCCTCATCCACATAGATGCAGGGTACTGGGCAGCTTGAGCCTGGATGCTCCAGCTGAGGATAACTGAGTCCACATTGGCTGCAGGCTGCTGCATGATGTCAATCTTAGACATGAGCTCAGGGTGGTTCTGCCTCAGCCTCCTGTAGGGCAGCATGATTCTCCCAGCTGAGCTTCCCTGAGTCCTGCTGATGACCTTCTCACCAATTTTGAAGGTTTCATCACTGAGCCAGGTGCCAGTCTCTGAGATGTTGCTCAGTCTGGCCCATTCACCTGGCACAACTAACAGCCCTTTGCCAACTGAGCCAATGATCTCCTGAGACTCATCACCATAAACTGAATGCAGGAGCTGCCTGGCTTCATAGGTGATCCTGTATCTATCCTCACCTGAGATTCCAATGAGAGTTGTGGATCCTGGCTGAGGCAAAGCTGGCAAGGCTGCTGGTGCTGAGGGCTGAGTTGAGCTTGCTGCATCTTTCTGAGTGCTGGCTTTTGCATCTTGCTCAGGGCTGGCTGGGACCATTTGCTCAGCATCTCCTGGAGCAGGGCTGGCTGAGCCAAAGAGACAATCCTCAGATTGGCTGGGTGGAGCTGAATCAAAGCTGGCCTGCTTCACCAGAGAATCTTGCTCAGGTTGGCTGGCTGGGGGGCTGCTGGCTGCTGATGCAAAGCTGAGCTGCCTCACTACTGACCCCTTGGGTGATGACTCAAAGCTCAGCTTTCTTTGTGGCTGAGGTGTGGCTGGTACAATGGGCCCTGTCACCATGTCAGGCCCATGCTCTGAGTGCATGGCTTCACTGATGGCTAGCCTGACTGAAGAGTAGTCCTTGACATCAGCTGATGCATGCAGTTCCTCCTCTGCAAAGACAGCTCTTCTACCTGTAGCCTTAGCCCACAAAGGCACTTGATCAGAGAAGCCAATGACCAACTGAGACCTTGCTGATATGAACTGGGCTGGGCTGCTGAGCCTGTTGCTTTCAGCTAAGGACTGCTGAGATGCACATGTTGCTAGCCACAATGTGTGGTCAAACTCTTGCCAGGTCAGCTTGGTCCTGGTTTGGGCTTCTACCTGTGAGATGTTTGTAACTAGCTCAGTGGATATGTACTTAGCATCAAGCCATTTGACCAGCTGAGCCTTAGTCTTTCTCCTGTAAGTATCACTCTTGCAGAGCTTATCTTTCCTGACTTCTCTTTCCTTAGCATCTGCCAGAAGCTCAGCCCTTTGTAGTGCAGACATCTCATGCACCTCAGATTTGTTTCTAAGCTCATTGGCTGTGAGCTGCAGCATACCAAGAAACTCAGCAAGCAAATCCTGCTTAGCAATGGTGTGACCACATGCTCTTTCAATGCTCAGCCACTGCTTCATTTTTGAGATGATGTCTGGGAAGGGAACCTTTCTGCCAGCTCCTGAGGCTCGTTTCCTTTTGCTTGGCTGATACTTTTTCTTGCCTTGGAGGTCCTTCTGAGCCACAAGATCTTTCCAATGCCCTTCCTTAGACAAGATGTTCTTCAGAGCATCCTTTCTGATGCCATACTTCTCCACCTGAGCTGCCCAGAAATCTTGTAGACTGCTGAAAGAGTCTTTGGCTGCCTTCATCTCCTGACAGTATTTCAACTTAGTAGCAGCTGAGACTTCAACCCTTTTATTGTATGAGCCTGGTTTTTTTCTGTTTGTTGACTGAGGGCTGGCTTGTGGAGATTTGGATGGCTCTCTAGTCATCATCCTCTTTCTTTTCTTTGCTGCCTCAATAAGCTCAGGTTCATTTGTTGCTTGTGAAGCTTCAAACTCAGCTTGCTGTCTGAGTGCTTCATTCTTTTCTCTGAGAGCATCTTCCTGAAATCTGCCAAGCCTCTGCCTTTTGAAAGGCTGAAGTTGCATGTGCAATGGCACTGGCTGAGCTTCTTTCTTCTGGCTTGCTGAGCCAAAGAACTTGCTCAGGCCATACTGTACCTTTCCTGAGCTGGCTGGTGAAGACTCAGGGCTGCCAGTGGCATGCTTCTCAGGTGTAGCTTCAGCTCCTCCACCTCTAGCTCTGACTTGTTGAGTCACCTTAGTCAGCAAGAAGCCACCATGAAGGTAGCCCATGAGTGGTTCAGTTACTCAATAGTATAATTGTATGGATGGTACTCTATTGTGAGCACCAACTTTTGGGAGTAAAAAAAACAAAACCTTTTCTCCACCTTTCTTTGGGTAAAGCTGGTCCTTTCACTTTAGAAAGCCATAATTAGTTGTGTTAAAATTTTAAAATGCAAGGTTTCCCAAATAATCAGATGCCTTATTAAACCCTTATTAAAAAACAGCACCCAGACAATTTTTCAAAGGGATACCTCATGATTGGCTCAGTTACTCAATAATATAATTGTTTGGATGGTACTCTATTGTGAGCACCAACTTTTGGGAGTAAAAAAAAACAAAACCCTTTCTCCACCTTTCTTTGGGTAAAGCTGGTCCTTTCACTTTAGAAAGCCATAGTTGTGTTAAAACTTTAAAATGCAAGGTTTCCCAAATAATCAGATGCCTTATTAAACCCTTATTAAATAACAGCATCCAGACAATTTTTCAAAGGGATACCTCATGATTGGCTCAGTTACTCAATAATATAATTGTTTGGATGGTACTCTATTGTGAGCACCAACTTTTGGGAGTAAAAAAAACAAAACCCTTTCTCCACCTTTCTTTGGGTAAAGCTGGTCCTTTCACTTTAGAAAGCCATAGTTGTGTTAAAACTTTAAAATGCAAGGTTTCCCAAATAATCAGATGCCTTATTAAACCCTTATTAAATAACAGCATCCAGACAATTTTTCAAGGGGATACCTCATGATTGGCTCAGTTACTCAATAATATAATTGTTTGGATGGTACTCTATTGTGAGCACCAACTTTTGGGAGTGAAAAAAAAGCAAGACCCTTTCTCCACCTTTCTTTGGGTAAAGCTGGTCCTTTCACTTTAGAAAGCCATATTTGTGTTAAAGCTTTAAAATGCAAGGTTTCCCAAATAATCAGATGCCTTATTAAACCCTTATTAAAAAACAGCATCCAGACAATTTTTCAAATGGATACCTCATGATTGGCTCAGTTACTCAATAATATAATTGTCTGGATGGTACTCTATTGTGAGCACCAACTTTTGGGAGTGAAAAAAAAAGCAAGGCCCTTTCTCCACCTTTCTTTGGGTAAAGCTGGTCCTTTCACTTTAGAAAGCCATAGTTGTGTTAAAACTTTAAAATGCAAGGTTTCCCAAATAATCAGATGCCTTATTAAACCCTTATTAAAAAACAGCACTCAGACAATTTTTCAAGGGGTACCTCATGAGTGGCTCAGTTACTCAATAATATAATTGTTTGGATGGTACTCTATTGTGAGCACCAACTTTTGGGAGTGAAAAAAAAACAACAAAACCCTTTCTCCATCTTTCTTTGGGCAAAGGCTCCAGGATGTCTGAGATGTCCAAGCCCTGAAGGACATTGAGTTCCTCCTGCCTGCTGAGAGCTCCTTTGAAGTAATGAACTGCTGAGCTGTAGTAATTGAGCCACTGCTCAAAGGATTTGCTGAGCTTCTTCATCTCCTAGCTGGTTCAATGAAAGATCCCAAAAGATATAAACATAATTTAACTATACAATGAATTGTAATTATAATGAGTTTACCTCAAGCAACTCAGATGCACAAAATTATACTCAAGTGCCAACAAGCTTCATCCCTGAGCAGCTGCATCTGAGTGACCAGGGCTCTCAAGTTACTGAGTGGCTTGAAAAGGATGCTCAGGGTGAAGAGGAGCAAAGAAGTGAATGCAAGCCATCCCTGAGTTTTGCAACATTGCATTCATGTTACAAGAGTCACCTTTTCCTACATAATAAGAAACTTGTTGATAAAATAGAAAATTGAAAACATGAAAATAGGCAACACTAAGCTGTGCCCAAGGTCAAGCTCAGCTGAGGAAAAAATAGGATTGAGGTCCTTCAGCCTCACTGCCAGGTCAATAGCATTGCAACCTGAAGTGCAGGCTTGGTGCAAAACAAGAATACACTAAGAAAAGAGCTAGTTGCCTAATTAATTAAGTAATTAGTCAATTAATCATACCAAATGATTACTAACTAATTAATTAACTAATTACTTACTGATGTTGGATACTGAGGCAGACTCCTTTTTCCAAAAACGCTGCTCAGGTAAGCTGAGCCTTTGAATTGTCTCAGAATTCATTCTGAGCCTGTAGATCACTGAGGTGCCATTCCACCTCAGCTTCAATGTTCCACTGAGAAAGTAGGTCAGGCTCAGCCACATCTGAGAGGTCTATGCTGCTAAGCACATTGAGCCTCTCAGCCTTGGTTCTGAGTCCTACTTCCCTGCTATGTGCACTGAGCCAATGTTGCTTAGCACAGCTGAAAGCATGTGCTGAGGCCAGCAACTCATTGATGTCATTCTCAGGTTGGTGGTGGGCCCAAAGTACTGAGAGCTCAGGTCGCTGAGTGTTCTCCACCACCAGGGTCTCCTGCCTGAGCTCTTCATCTGAGGCAGTCCTGCTGTAGAGTGCCTGAGCTGGCTGAAAAGGTTTCAAGAAACCAACAGACCTCAACAAAAAACATCCAACAACATGTTCCTCTTCACAAAAAAAGGAAACCAAATGAATTCAAGTACCCTGAGGAATCGATTGTACATGACACCCTCCCTGGTGGCTAAGATAGCAGTGCTCAGCAGCAAGTCCCACTCTGTGAACTGAGCTTCTTGGTCCCAGTGGGAGACAGGTCCACTGAGAAGTGCCCAGCGCTTCTTCACTAAGAATTCTGAGAACAAAGCTGCACCACCTGCCTGAGGGTCAAACTCTTCAAAATGCTGCTTGAGGTGCCTCAGGGTGTCCCAGGTACTTCCTCCAGTCATATCCATCCTGAGCTCCATGGCCCTGACCTTCTCTGAGATGAAGTCAAGCCTCTGCTGAGAATGATCAGAAGCATACCAAAGGTCATCTCTGAGGTTCTGCAGGACCTGCACCAAGGTGCTGAGCTCAGTCTTGAGTCCCAGGAGGAAGATGAAGCAGAGAGCCAAGCCTGAGAGCCAAGCCTGGTGTTGTTTTTTGCTCCCAGGCAAAAACAAACAAGTAGTTTTTACCATTGGCCTAAGCAATTTTTAACAGCTGATCCAAATATGGTACTGCTTGCTGCCAAGAAGCAACCTGAGGTGCATGAATGACATCTGATAGCTGGCTGAGCCTAGCCTGTAGGTCCACTGAGGTACCACCTAGGGCTACCATCTGAGGAATGAACAAAAACATGTTGAACCATGCAATCCAAGGACCCAAAAACAAGTTGTTATGTAGCTGAGATGCTAGCCAAGCTGATGCCTGTGCTGCAAGCAAGAGCCATGATGCAAACCATCTTCAGCTGAGGTCCCATGGCTCCAAGAGAAGAACTGATGACTGATGCTGATGAAGGTTGCTGATGTGCTGAGATCAGAAAAAGCTGCTGAGGCACATGGTGCTCAAGAGACTGAGATGCTGAAGACAGACTAGCTCAAAGGCTGACATGATATTTGTGCTACTGTGTCTAAGACTAGGTTTATCTCCTGCAAAATCATTAATTAATTAATTATAAATAATTAATTAATTAGCAATCAACAATAAGGTGCAAGCTCAGGAACTTGAGAGGCTCAGCCCAGATGAAGCCACCAAGCTGAGGATCACAAAGGCCTTCAGCTGAAGATTCATGGCTGTAGCCTTGGCTGCCATGGAAGCACATGGAAACACATGCCATTAATTAATTGATGTTTTAGTTCATCCTAAAATTAAAAAAAATAACCAGAAACAAAAACATGACTAAACTTGATTGAGAAGCCAGGAAGCAAATGCAGTTGCAACTGGGTGCAAAGAGTGCTGAAGCTTGGATGTTGGATGCTGCTGTGGTAGCATGGAGGCTCAGAACAGCCCTAGATGAAAACTTAGAAAGGAATGTCACCAACTTAGGGTGGCCAACACTCAGTGCCAAGGCTTAGTAGTGGCTGCAGCCAACCTAAGTATGCCTAGTATGCTAAGTTATATAAATTCTACTTTAGATAGCCTTTCCCATGTGTGGCCTAGATCCTTAGCTAAGCATTAATTAGTAGTGACAACATCCTCCCCTGATCATGCTAAGTCAAATCTGAGTGATTGCAGCCAGCTCCAAGCCACTTTTTCATCCAGTGCATCTGAAATATGATGCTGTTGAAGAGCTGATGCAATGCATGCTGAGAATGCATCAAGTAGACAAAAAATCATGACCAAGTCATGGCTGAGGGTTGCTTGGGCTGTGCCAAGCTTCTAAAAAGTAGAAGTCGCCTAAGCCCCATCAGAAGTGCATCTGCTGAATCTTACTGTGCTTGCTGAGATGATGTAGCCCTGAGACTTTTCTTCACATCTTCAGGTCCTGCCAGGGGGAACAGTATATTCATGGGCACTGCACTAAGAAGAACCATTACAATGCCCAACACCATATTCATGCCATTATTTATGCTAAGTAACTAAAGTAATTAGTTAATATTTTAACTATTCTAAACCCCAACAACAACCAGCAGCAGTGCCAAAACCACCCACATCCATGCAGAACTGCACTCATTTTTCTGCCAGCTTTTCAACATGCTGCCAAGACTTATGAACTGACTAAAAAATCATTGCTCAGCATGAAAGCACCTGAGTCATACCTCCTCAGGCTCCAAGAAACTGTACTACTTGTTGTCTGAGTTGGCAGACATGGCTGAGCCCTGGGACCTCTGACTAGTCTCATCTGGCTGACATTTTTGCAACAGCTTGCTGAGATCAAATTCAGTCAGATTTTTCTGGCTTCTCAATCCTTTGCTTCTTGCTGAGACCAGGGGGCTCAGAAACTTGATCTTCAAGAATTGGCTTCTTACCATCTTTCTGCCTTTTCTGATGCAGCTCCAGCAAAGCCTCAGGGCTCAGACCAATAGCATCCATCTGACTGAGAATCTGCTGAGCCTGCTCTTCTCTCAGTTCCTCCTGAGCCTGTTCCTCCTCCTTCTTCTGAGCCAGGAAACCTTTCAGCTTCTCCTGAGCATCTAAGATGTCAAGCCTGAGCTGACCTAAGACACCTTGCTCCTCAGCCATCTGCTGGGCATCTGTGGAGATCCTCTGCATAGTGGCATCCTGAGCAGCATAGGCTTGCTCAACAAGCAGAAGCTTCTGAGAGATGATAGCTTCCAGCTCCTGAACATCAGAGACATCAGGACTAAGGTCCATCCCCTTCAGCTGATTGATAGCCTGCCTGATGCCATTCTCAGGGTCAATCTGAGCAAGCAATGACTTGCAGTACCCCTGAACAAAGGTGCTGTCATCAGTCTGAGCAGCCATAGCAAAGGTAGCAGCTTTAGGTGGCTGAGAAGATTCAGCATCAGGTTCAGCTTGAGGTTGCTGACAACCAGGAGGCTCAGCAGGCTTAGGTGGCTTCAGTTTGTGCTTGAACTGAGCTGTCCAGTAAGGTTTTGAGACAAACTTCTGCCAAGGCAATGGGGTCATGTTGAGAATCACCTGATAATACTGAGCAATGACTCTCTGAGGCCACCCATTGACATCCTGCAAGGTTGCAGGAGATATGAAGAAAACTTTCAATCAGATATTAAAACTTAGTAATTAATATGTTTTTCAATTAATCAATTGATTGATGAAGGCCATGCACCCATGCTCAGAGACACAAAGAACAAATGCATGCACACATGTTCAAACCCATGTCCTTGCAGTCTTTGCACCCATTCTGAAATGGGATCCTGCTGAGTTTCACCTTAGCATTGCACCCAGGACAAGCAACATCAGGCTCTCCATCATAGCGAGGGTAGCTGATGATCCTCTCAGGGTTTGATCCCTGAGCAAAGAGGTCATCCACTGAGGGAAAGTTTTGTGGAATGAGCTTGAGCTGAGCATGGCCACCCTTGACAGTAAATTCCATGCCAGATGGAACTAATTCTGAGTGATCCTTAGTGTTCCTTGCCATGGCTCAGTTGCTGAGTTGCAGCTGGCTGAGCTGGAAGGCCAAAAGTTGACTATGTGCTTGAGTTCACTAATCAGCTGAGGAATCACATAAGCACAAGTCCAAGACCATGGGCACAAGTCCAAGACCATGGGCAAGCTGAGAGCCAACCCCACACCCCCAGAACCAACCCTGAGTCCTCCCCAAGCATTGCCATCATTCTGAGCATCTTCTAAGCCACATCTCTGATTGTTCTCTGTGAGCATCTTCTAAGCCACACCCTCAGGTCCTGCCAGGGGAAAAATATAAGGACAAGGTCAACTACATGGGCACTGAACCAAGATGAACCATCAATTAATTAATTACAATGTATTAATTACAAGTAGTTCTTGTGAAACTAGTTCAAAAAAACAATGGCAACAACAACAGAACCACCTCAGCCCATCAAATGCATTTTTCCACTGCCAGCTGCTTGTCATGGCATGTGATGACACAACTCAGTCTGAGCTGAGATATTGCAAAGAAATCCTAAGTCTTTTGCTCAGGCTTCAAATTACTCAATCTCCTCCTCAACAATGACCTCCACCATCTCAGAAGACTGCTGAGGCTCTTCAAGTCTTGCCTTCTTGGTGGCTGGACCACAAGACTCAAACTCAGCCTTGTCAGCCTCAGAAGGAACTGCAGCTTCAGGCTTGCTGGTACCAGGAGGCTCAGAAACTTGATCTTCAGGAATTGGCTTCTTACCATCTTTCTGCCTTTTCTGATGCAGCTCCAGCAAAGCCTCAGGGCTCAGACCAATAGCATCCATCTGACTGAGAATCTGCTGAGCCTGCTCTTCTTTTAGCTTCCTCAGTTCCACCTGAGCCTGTGCCATCTCTTGCTCCTCCTTCTTCTGAGCCACTCTAGCATCAACCCTTTCCTGAGCTTCAATGCAGCCACACCTGAGCTCAAGCAAGGCAGCTTGCTTCTTAGACATCTTGTCAGCATCTTGCAGGAGCATAGTCATAGTTTCATCCTGAGCTGCATAGGCTTTGTCAATGAGCATAAGCCTCTTAGAGATGATGTCTCTCAGTCCCTCCAAATCTGAGAGATCAGAACCCTCCAAGTCCATTGCCAGATGCTGAGAGATGGCATCTGCCATGCTGTTCTGAGGGTCAATATGAGCAAGAATTGACTTGCAGTACCCCCCAGAGAAGAGCTGAGCCTCCTGAGCACCTGCAGCCTCAGCAGGCCCAGGTGGCTGAGCAGTTTCAGCATCTTGAATTTTCTGAGAAGGAGGAGGCTCATCAGGCTCAGCTGGCTGCTGCTTGTGCTTGAACTGAGCTGCCCCAAAAGATTCTGAGACTAACTTCTGCCAAGGCAATGGGGTCATGTTGAGAATCACCTGATAATACTGAGCAATGACTCTCTGAGGCCACCCATTGACATCCTGCAAGGTTGCAAAAGATGTGAAGAAAACTTTCAATCAGATATTAAAACTTAGTAATTAATATGTGTTTCAATTAATCAATTAATTGATGAAGGCCATGCACCCATGCTCAGAGACACAAAGAACAAATGCATGCACACATGTTCAAACCCATGTCCTTGCAGTAAATGCACCCATTCTGAAATGGGATCCTGCTGAGTTTCACCTTAGCATTGCACCCAGGACAAGCAACATCAGGCTCTCCATGATAGCGAGGGTAGCTGATGATCCTCTCAGGGTTTGATCCCTGAGCAAAGATGTCATCCACTGAGGGAAAGCTTGGCCAACTGAGTTTGAGCTGAGCATGGCCACCTTTGATAGTATAATCCATGCCATCTGGGACTGAGTCAGTGGGCTTTGCCATGGCTTAGTTGTTGAGTTGCAGATGGCTGAGCTGGAAGGCAAAAAGTTGACTATGTGCTTGAGTTCACTAAGCAGCTGAGGAATCACACAAGCATGCATTCCTGCACAAATTTGAGCACAAGTCCAAGACCATGGGCAAGCTGAGAACCAACCCCACACCCCCAAAACCAACCCTGAGTCCTCTGTCAGCATTGCCACCCTTCTGATGCTTCTCCTTCTTCTTCTTCTCAGTGTACTCCCTCAGGACTTCAATGGAAGCCATTCTCTTCAAGGAATCTGAGCACTCTTTCATGAAACTCCTCAAGTGTCTCATCTGCCATGGCTCAGAAAGCTTCTTAAACTAGGAATTGAGCCCACACAAGCTGAGAAATGCACCCTTGCTGATGTGAACAGCAATTTTTCAAGGTGATACCTCATGATTGGCTCAGTTACTCAATAATATGAATGTTTGGATGGTACTCTATTGTGCCCAACAGCTTCTTGGTGTTGAAAAAAATCAAAAACCATTTCTCCACCTTTCTCTGAGTAAAGCTGGTCCATTTACTTTATAATATTTGTGTTAAAGCTTTAAAATGCAAGGTTTTCCAAATAATTAGATGCCTTATTAAACCCTTATTAAAAAACAGCACTCAGACAATTTTTCAAGGTGGTACCTCATGAGTGGCTCAGTTACTCAATAATATAATTGTTTGGATGGTACTCTATTGTGAGCACCAACTTTTGGGGGTGAAAAAAAAACTTTCTCCACCTTTCTTTGGGTAAAGCTGGTCCTTTCACTTTAGAAAACCATATTTGTGTTCAAGCTTTAAAATGCAAGGTTTCCCAAATAATCAGATGCCTTATTAAACCCTTATTAAAAAAACAGCACCCAAACAATTTTTCAAGGGGATACCTCATGATTGGCTCAGTTACTCAATAATATAATTGTTTGGATGGTACTCTATTGTGAGCACCAACTTTTGGGAGTGAAAAAAAGCAAAACCCTTTCTCCATCTTTCTTTGGGTAAAGCTGATCCTTTCACTTTAGAAAGCCATATTTGTGTTAAAACTTTAAAATGCAAGGCTTTCCAAATAATTAGATACCTGAAAAAACCATAATTGGCTCAGTTACTCAATAATATAATTGTTTGGATGGTACTCTATTGTGAGCACCAACTTGTGGGAGTGAAAAAAACAAAACCCTTTCTCCACCTTTCTTTGAGTAAATCTGGTGCCTTTACTTCAGAAAGCTATATTTGTGTTAAAGCTTTAAAACGCAAGGTTTTCCAAATAATTAGATGCCTTATTAAACCCTTATTAAAAAAACAGCACCCAGACAATTTTTCAAGGGGATACCCCATGATTGGCTCAGTTACTCAATAATATAATTGTTTGGATGGTACTCTATTGTGAGCACCAACTTTTGGGAGTTAAAAAAACACAAAACCCTTTCTCCACCTTTCTTTGGGTAAAGCTGATGCCTTTACTTTAGAAAGCCATATTTGTGTTAAAACGTTAAAATGCAAGGTTTTCCAAATAATTAGATACCTGAAAAAACCATAATTGGCTCAGTTACTCAATAATATAATTGTTTGGATGGTACTCTATTGTGAGCACCAACTTGTGGGAGTGAAAAAAACAAAACCCTTTCTCCACCTTTCTTTGAGTAAATCTGGTGCCTTTACTTCAGAAAGCTATATTTGTGTTAAAGCTTTAAAATGCAAGGTTTTCCAAATAATTAGATGCCTTATTAAACCCTTATTAAAAAACAGCACCCAGACAATTTTTCAAGGGTATACCTCATGATTGGCTCAGTTACTCAATAATATAATTGTTTGGATGGTACTCTATTGTGAGCACCAACTTTTGGGAGTGAAAAAAAAACTTTTCTCCACCTTTCTTTGGGTAAAGCTGGTCCTTTTACTTTAGAAAGCCATATTTATGTTAAAGCTTTAAAATGCAAGGTTTTCCAAATAATTAGATGCCTTATTAAACCCTTATTAAAAAACAGCACTCAGACAATTTTTCAAGGGGGTACCTCATGATTGGCTCAGTTACTCAATAATATAATTGTTTGGATGGTACTCTATTGTGAGCACCAACTTTTGGGAGTGAAAAAAAACACAAAACCCTTTCTCCACCTTTCTTTGGGTAAAGCTGATGCCTTTACTTTAGAAAGCCATATTTCTGTTAAAACTTTAAAATGCAAGGTTTTCCAAATAATTAGATACCTGAAAAAACCATAATTGGCTCAGTTACTCAATAATATAATTGTTTGGATGGTACTCTATTGTGAGCACCAACTTTTGGGGGTGAAAAAAAACAGCAAACCCCTTTCTCCACCTTTCTTTGGGTAAAGCTGGTGCCTTTACTTTAGAAAGCTATATTTGTGTTAAAACTTTAAAATGCAAGGATTTCCAAATAATTAGATACCTGAAAAAACCATATTAGCTCAGTTACTCAATAATATAATTGTTTGGATGGTACTCTATTGTGAGCACCAACTTGTGGGAGTGAAAAAAATAAAACCTTTTCTCCACCTTTCTTTGGCTAAAGCTGGTCCCTTTACTTTAGAAAGCAATGTTTGTGTTAAAGCTTTAAAATGCAAGGTTTCCCAAATAATTAGATGCCTTATTAAACCCTTATTAAAAAACAGCATCCAGACAATTTTTCAAGGGGGTACCTCATGAGTGGCCCAGTTACTCAATAATATAATTGTATGGATGGTACTCTATTGTGAGCACCCACTTTTGGGAGTGAAAAAAAAAATAAAACCTTTTCTCCACCTTTCTTTGGCTAAAGCTGGTTCCTTTACTTTAGAAAGCAATGTTTGTGTTAAAATTTTAAAATGCAAGGTTTCCCAAATAATTAGATGCCTTATTAAACCCTTATTAAAAAACAGCACTCAGACAATTTTTCAAGGGGATACCTCATGATTGGCTCAGTTACTCAATAATATAATTGTTTGGATGGTACTCTATTGTGAGCACCCACTTTTGGGAGTGGAAAAAAAGCAAAACCCTTTCTCCACCTTTCTTTGGGTAAAGCTGGTCCTTTCACTTTAGAAAGCCATAGTTGTGTTAAAATTTTAAAATGCAAGGTTTCCCAAATAATCAGATGCCTTATTAAACCCTTATTAAAAAACAGCATCCAGACAATTTTTCAAGGGGGTACCTCATGAGTGGCTCAGTTACTCAATAATATAATTGTTTGGATGGTACTCTATTGTGAGCACCAACTTTTGGGAGTGAAAAAAAAAGCAAAAAGCTTTCTCCACCTTTCTTTGGGTAAAGCTGGCCCCTTTACTTTAGAAAGCCATAGTTGTGTTAAAACTTTAAAATGCAAGGCTTTCCAAATAATTAGATGCCTTATTAAACCCTTATTAAAAAACAGCATCCAGACAATTTTTCAAGGGGTTACCTCATGAGTGGCTCAGTTACTCAATAGTATAATTGTATGGATGGTACTCTATTGTGAGCACAAACTTTTAGGAGTGAAAAAAACACAACACCCTTTCTCCACCTTTCTTTGGCTAAAGCTGCTCCTTTTTTTTGGCAGTGGTTTAAAAAATACTGAGACCAATTATCTCACTAAAAAGGTGAAAAGCAATGAGCCTTGCTCAGTGCAAAGTTGCAAATCACTCAGTCTCAGTAGAGCTTCAGGCAGGTGCAGCTGATGTTGATGAGGTAGGTGCAGCTGAGCTCGAAGAAATGGGTGCTGAGGATGAGCTTGCTGATATAGCCAGGGTGGCTGAGTTGAGCAGCTGCTCGAGATCCTCAGGGCCTGTGCTGAGATAAGGCAGCTTGTGAGCCTTAGCAGCCTCTGAGTGCAGGTGGTACCTGAGGCATTTGTAGGCATCACAGCTCAGGCAGCCTGACTGCCACCTGCACTTAGAACATTTGCCCAAGGAATCCTTCAGGAGCTTGACCTTGTGAACTGAGTCCTGAGAGAGGTTTTTCCAAGTGAACCTCACTGAGTTCTTGTCCAGCTGGTCCTTGGCAGTCTGGTAGGCAACTGAGGTGATGTCAGTCAGCTTGCTCAGCCTTTTCGCAGCCTTGCTTTTTTGCTGAGCAATGCCTGCCATTTGAGACTCAAGCTTAGCATGTCTGACTTTGGCATCTTCAATGAGTGCAGTTGCCTGAGCCATCAGCTTAGGCAGAATAGTGGCCAACCTGAGTTTCCAATCTTTCCAGCCATCCTCAGGCCAGACTGAAGGCCATTCACCCCTGAAAAGCCTCAGCTCTTGCTCCATGTAATGGAGCACATAGCAGCCACAAGCATTGCTGCCCACAGGCTGAGTGGCAATGTTGCTGAGGGGTGGGAGATTGAAATCAGGGTCAAGCAAGGTTCCCATGAGGATCTGCTGAGGATGAGATTCTTCATGCTCTTTGCTGAGGGAGTCATACCTCCTCCAAGTGATGGGTTGCCCAGGCCCTGCCCTCTGAGCTGCCAGTAAGGTCCAGTGAAACTCAGAATACACTGGAACCAAAAGAAGCTTGCATTGCTGAGACCAGCTTTTCTTGATGCCTTCTGAGAGTCCCTCCAGCTGCTCAGGGTTGCCATCATTTTCAAGGATCAGCTTGCTGAGGATTGGGTCCACACAGTGAACTCCTAAGACATCTGGGAGAGCAACATTTGCCTTGTCAAAGCACCATCTGAGAAGGGCCCAGCCAAGCCAAAGGTGCTGATCCTCCACCTCAGGGATTTCCTTAGGGCATGGGAGCACTGTGTGGATACTCCACTCCTTAGGGCCCAAGCCAACCTCATCTTCAGGATTGCAGCTCAGCTGGCTCAGCATGAGGCTGAGATCTCTCTTGCTGAGCTGGGTCCACTTGGGCCACTTCACCCTCAGAACTTCAGCCTTAGAGCTCTTGATCTCCACCCATTCAGGCTCAACCTGATATGCACCTGAGTCAGTCACACAGATGTACAAAGCAGGTGTGCTGCCATGGGTGAGCTTGCCATGCTTGCCAAAGCTGAGCCTGCCTGCTGCTTCTGAAACAACCACAACTTCTTGATTGAAAAGAGGATCATCAAATTCAATTTCAGCAGGTGGTGCTTGCTCAGGTGGAGGCAATGGTGGATTCTCAGAAAGGTCCTGCTTGGAGCCAGCCTTGACTAAGGCTTTAGCTGAAGCTTTTTTTTCCATCTTTTTCTTCAAGCTCTTGTGCTTAGCTGAGGGCTTGGTCTTGAGGGAAGCTTTGTTCTTGATGGAAGCTTTGAAGGCTATGCTGAGTTTTTTCTTAGGCTTGCCTTTCTGCCTGGCCTCAGGCTGGAGCTCAGCTAAAGCTTCATCTCTGCTCATGCCTGAAACTTTCTCAGCCAGTTTTTGCACAAGTTTGCTCTTGTGCTTCCTCAGCAGCTTTCTGAGCTTCCTCTGCCTGGCCCTCTTAGCAGTTTCTTTCTCTTTCTTGCCTTGATACTCCTCTGTCCCCATTCTTCTGATTTGGGCTCTTCTGAGGGAAGGGTGAATCCTCAGTGACAAGGAATTTTGAAGCTCTAGCTCCAAGTCCTCAGCAATGGCATCACTGATCTCTGGCTGGAGCTCTTCCTCAGTGCAGCCCTTCTCATCCTCAGGGTGGAAATAGTCCCAGACTTGGAGGTCTGAGATCTGCTTCGCTGTGGTGCTCAGATTCCAATCTGCCTTCTTTGGCACTCCCTCAGCATCTCTCCACTTGAGCCTATCTCTGAGCCACTCAGGACTGTACCTCTTGGTGCCAACCTCTAAGCCCATCTCCTTAGCCCAGCTCTGAGACAGGAGTTCTACAAGCCTCCCTGAGGCTGGATCAGGCCTGTAGACCAGGATCCCATTCCTCACTGCAGCTCTGAGAACCCATTCATCTTTGAGGTTCTTCTCAGCCATTGCTTCTTGAGCTGCCACAACTGCAGTGACAATTTCTAAGGGGCCAACTTTCCAAACTGAGTGCTCCTCCTTTCTCTGGGTCTGCCACTGGGCTCTGAGATCAATGAGCTTCTGTCTCACTAAGGCCTTGAATTGCTTAGCAAAATCAGTGTCAGTGATTTGCAACTTAGAGGTGCACTTCTCAGCCACAAGGCAGCTTAACTGATTTGCTAAGGCCATGGACTCAGTGGCTGAGTCACTGAACACTGAGGAGAAGCAATCCCTCATCCAAATGGATGCAGGGTACTGGGCAGCTTGAGCCTGGATGCTCCAGCTGAGGATAACTGAGTCCACATTGGCTGCAAGCTGCTGCATGATCTCAACCTTAGACATGAGCTCAGGGTGGCTCTGCCTCAGCCTCCTGTAGGGCAGCATGACTCTCCCAGCTGAGCTTCCCTGAGTCCTGGTGATGACCTTATCACCAATTTTGAAGGTTTCATCACTGAGCCAGGTGCCACTCTCTGAGATGTTGCTCAGTCTGGCCCATTCACCTGGCACAACTAACAGCCCTTTGCCAACTGAGCCAATGATCTCCTGAGACTCATCGGCATAAACTGAGTGCAGGAGCTGCCTGGCTTCATATGTGATCCTGTATCTATCCTCCCCTGAGATTCCAATGAGAGTGGTGGATCCTGGCTGAGGCAAAGCTGGCTTGGCTGCTGGTGCTGAGGGCTCAGTTGGGCTTGCTGCATCTTTCTGAATGCTGGCTTCTGCATCTTGCTGAGGGCTGGCTGGGACCATTTGCTCAGCATCTCCTGGAGCAGGGCTGGCTGAGCCAAAGAGACATTGCTCAGATTTGCTGGGTGGAGATGAATCAAAGCTGCCCTGCTTCACCAGAGAATCTTGCTCAGGTTGGCTGGCTGGAGGGCTGCTGGCTGCTGATGCAAAGCTGAGCTGCCTCACTACTGACTCCTTGGGGGATGACTCAAAGCTGAACTTTCTTTGAGGCTGAGGTGTGGATGGTACAATTGGCCCTATCAGCATGTCAGGCCCATGCTCTGAGTGCATGGCTTCACTGATGGCTAGCCTGACTGAAGAGTAATCCTTGACATCAGCTGAGGCATGCAGTTCCTCCTCAGCAAAGGCAGCTCTTCTACCCGTAGCCTTAGCCCACAAAGGCACCTGATCAGAGAATCCAATGACCAACTGAGACCTTGCTGAAATGAACTGGGCAGGGCTGCTGAGCCTGTTGCTGTCAGCTAATGTCTGCTGAGATGCACATGTTGCTAGCCACAATGTGTGGTCAAACTCTTGCCAGGTCAGCTTGGTCCTGGTTTGGGCTTCTACCTGAGAGATGTTTGTAACTAGCTCAGTGGACATGTACTTAGCATCAAGCCATTTGGCCAGCTGAGTCTTAGTCTTTCTCCTGTAAGGGTCACTGTTGCAGAGCTTCTCTTTCCTGACTTCTCTGTCCTTAGCATCTGCCAGAAGCTCAGCCCTCTTTAGTGCAGGTATCTCAGGCACCTGAGCATTGTTTCTAAGCTCATTGGCTGTGAGCTGAAGCCTACCAAGATACTCAGCAAGCAAATCCTGCTTAGCAATGGTGTGGCCACATGCTCTTTCAATGCTGAGCCACTGCTTCATTTTTGAAATGATGTCTGGGAAGGGAACCTTTCTGCCAGCTCCTGAGGCCCTTTTCCTCTTGGAAGTCTGATGCACACGCTTACATGTGAGGTCCTTCTGAGCTACAAGAACTTTCCAATGCTCTTCCTCAGACAAGATGTTCTTCAGAGCATCCTTTCTGATGCCATACTTCTCCACCTGAGCTGCCCAGAAATCTTGTAGACTGCTGAAAGAGTCTTTGGCTGCCTTCATCTCCTGGCAATATTTCAACTTAATACCAGCTGAGACTTCAACTCTTTTATTGTATGAGCCTGGTTTTTTTCTGTTTGTTGACTGAGGGCTGGCTTTTGGAGATTTGTCTGGCTCTCTAGTCATCAATCTCTTTCTTTTCTGTGCTGCCTCAATAAGCTCAGGTTCATTTGTGGCTTGTGAAGCTTCAAACTCAGCTTGCTGTCTGAGTGCTTCATTCTTTTCTCTGAGAGCATCTTCCTGAAATCTGCCAAGCCTCTGCCTTTTGTAAGGCTGAAGTTGCAGATGCAATGGCACTGGCTGAGCTTCTTTCTTCTCTTTTGCTGAGCCAAAGAACTTGCCCAGGCCATACTGTACCTTTCCTGAGCTGGCTGGTGAAGACTCAGGGCTGCCAGTGGCATCCTTCTCAGGTGTAGCTTCAGCTCCTCCACCTCTAGCTCTGACTTGCTGAATCACCTTAGTCAGCAAGAAGCCACCATGAAGGTAGCACATGAGTGGCTTTGTTACTCAATAACATAATTGTCTGGGTGGTACTCTATTGTGAGCACCAACTTTTTGGAGTGAAAAAAAACAAAACCCTTTCTCCACCTTTCTCTGAGTAAATCTGGTGCCTTTACTTTTCACTTTAGAAAGCAATGTTTGTGTCAAAGCTTTAAAATGCAAGGTTTCCCAAATAATTAGATGCCTTATTAAACCCTTATTAAAAAACAGCATCCAGACAATTTTTCAAAGGGGTACCTCATGAGTGGCCCAGTTACTCAATAATATAATTGTTTGGATGGTACTCTATTGTGAGCACCAACTTTTGGGAGTAAAAAAAAAACAAAACCCTTTCTCCACCTTTCTTTGGGTAAAGCTGGTCCTTTCACTTTAGAAAGCCATAGTTGTGTTAAAATTTTAAAATGCAAGGTTTCCCAAATAATCAGATGCCTTATTAAACCCTTATTAAAAAACAGCACTCAGACAATTTTTCAAGGGGGTACCTCATGAGTGGCTCAGTTACTCAATAATATAATTGTTTGGATGGTACTCTATTGTGAGCAACCAACTTTTGGGAGTGAAAAAAAAAACAAAACCCTTTCTCCACCTTTCTTTGGGTAAAGCTGGTGCCTTTACTGTAGAAAGCCATATTTGTGTTAAAGCTTTAAAATGCAAGGTTTTCCAAATAATTAGATGCCTTATTAAACCCTTATTAAAAAACAGCACCCAGACAATTTTTCAAGGGGATCCCTCATGATTGGCTCAGTTACTCAATAATATAATTGTTTGGATGGTACTCTATTGTGAGCACCAACTTTTGGGAGTAAAAAAAAAAAACAAAACCATTTCTCCACCTTTCTTTGGGTAAAGCTGGTCCTTTCACTTTAGAAAGCCATAGTTGTGTTAAAACTTTAAAATGCAAGGTTTCCCAAATAATCAGATGCCTTATTAAACCCTTATTAAAAAAACAGCATCCAGACAATTTTTCAAAGGGATACCTCATGATTGGCTCAGTTACTCAATAATATAATTGTTTGGATGGTACTCTATTGTGAGCACCAACTTTTGGGAGTGAAAAAAAAGCAAGACCCTTTCTCCACCCTTCTTTGGGTAAAGCTGGTCCTTTCACTTTAGAAAGCCATATTTGTGTTAAAGCTTTAAAATGCAAGGTTTCCCAAATAATCAGATGCCTTATTAAACCCTTATTAAAAAACAGCATCCAGACAATTTTTCAAATGGATACCTCATGAGTGGCCCAGTTACTCAATAATATAATTGTCTGGATGGTACTCTATTGTGAGCACCAACTTTTGGGAGTAAAAAAAACAAAACCCTTTCTCCACCTTTCTTTGGGTAAAGCTGGTCCTTTCACTTTAGAAAGCCATAGTTGTGTTAAAATTTTAAAATGCAAGGCTTTCCCAAATAATCAGATGCCTTATTAAACCCTTATTAAAAAACAGCATCCAGACAATTTTTCAAAGGGATACCTCATGATTGGCTCAGTTACTCAATAATATAATTGTCTGGATGGTACTCTATTGTGAGCACCAGCTTTTGGGAGTTAAAAAAAAGCAAGGCCCTTTCTCCACCTTTCTTTGGGTAAAGCTGGTCCTTTCACTTTAGAAAGCCATAGTTGTGTTAAAACTTTAAAATGCAAGGTTTCCCAAATAATCAGATGCCTTATTTAACCCTTATTAAAAAACAGCATCCAGACAATTTTTCAAGGGGGTACCTCATGAGTGGCTTTGTTACTCAATAATATAATTGTTTGGATGGTACTCTATTGTGAGCACCAACTTTTGGGAGTGAAAAAAAAAGCAAAACCCTTTCTCCATCTTTCTTTGGGCAAAGGCTCCAGGATGTCTGAGATGTCCAAGCCCTGAAGGACATTGAGTTCCTCCTGCCTGCTGAGAGCTCCTTTGAAGTAATGAACTGCTGAGCTGTAGTAATTGAGCCACTGCTCAAAGGATTTGCTGAGCTTCTTCATCTCCTAGCTGGTTCAATGAAAGATCCCAAAAGATATAAACATAATTTAACTATACAATGAATTGTAATTATAATGAGTTTACCTCAAGCAACTCAGATGCACAAAATTATACTCAAGTGCCAACAAGCTTCATCCCTGAGCAGCTGCATCTGAGTGACCAGGGCTCTCAAGTTACTGAGTGGCTTGAAAAGGATGCTCAGGGTGAAGAGGAGCAAAGAAGTGAATGCAAGCCATCCCTGAGTTTTGCAACATTGCATTCATGTTACAAGAGTCACCTTTTCCTACATAATAAGAAACTTGTTGATAAAATAGAAAATTGAAAACATGAAAATAGGCAACACTAAGCTGTGCCCAAGGTCAAGCTCAGCTGAGGAAAAAATAGGATTGAGGTCCTTCAGCCTCACTGCCAGGTCAATAGCATTGCAACCTGAAGTGCAGGCTTGGTGCAAAACAAGAATACACTAAGAAAAGAGCTAGTTGCCTAATTAATTAAGTAATTAGTCAATTAGTCATACCAAATGGCTACTAACTAATTAATTAACTAATTACTTACTGATGTTGGATACTGAGGCAGACTCCTTTTTCCAAAAACGCTGCTCAGGTAAGCTGAGCCTTTGAATTGTCTCAGAATTCATTCTGAGCCTGTAGATCACTGAGGTGCCATTCCGCCTCAGCTTCAATGTTCCACTGAGAAAGTAGGTCAGGCTCAGCCACATCTGAGAGGTCTATGCTGCTAAGCACATTGAGCCTCTCAGCCTTGGTTCTGAGTCCTACTTCCCTGCTATGTGCACTGAGCCAATGTTGCTTAGCACAGCTGAAAGCATGTGCTGAGGCCAGCAACTCATTGATGTCATTCTCAGGTTGGTGGTGGGCCCAAAGTACTGAGAGCTCAGGTCGCTGAGTGTTCTCCACCACCAGGGTCTCCTGCCTGAGCTCTTCATCTGAGGCAGTCCTGCTGTAGAGTGCCTGAGCTGGCTGAAAAGGTTTCAAGAAACCAGCAGACCTCAACAAAAACATCCAACAACATGTTCCTCTTCACAAAAAAAGGAAACCAAATGAATTCAAGTACCCTGAGGAATCGATTGTACATGACACCCTCCCTGGTGGCTAAGATAGCAGTGCTCAGCAGCAAGTCCCACTCTGTGAACTGAGCTTCTTGGTCCCAGTGGGAGACAGGTCCACTGAGAAGTGCCCAGCGCTTCTTCACTAAGAATTCTGAGAACAAAGCTGCACCACCTGCCTGAGGGTCAAACTCTTCAAAATGCTGCTTGAGGTGCCTCAGGGTGTCCCAGGTACTTCCTCCAGTCATATCCATCCTGAGCTCCATGGCTCTGACCTTCTCTGAGATGAAGTCAAGCCTCTGCTGAGAATGATCAGAAGCATACCAAAGGTCATCTCTGAGGTTCTGCAGGACCTGCACCAAGGTGCTGAGCTCAGTCTTGAGTCCCAGGAGGAAGATGAAGCAGAGAGCCAAGCCTGAGAGCCAAGCCTGGTGTTGTTTTTTGCTCCCAGGCAAAAACAAACAAGTAGTTTTTACCATTGGCCTAAGCAATTTTTAACAGCTGATCCAAATATGGTACTGCTTGCTGCCAAGAAGCAACCTGAGGTGCATGAATGACATCTGATAGCTGGCTGAGCCTAGCCTGTAGGTCCACTGAGGTACCACCTAGGGCTACCATCTGAGGAATGAACAAAAACATGTTGAACCATGCAATCCAAGGACCCAAAAACAAGTTGTTATGTAGCTGAGATGCTAGCCAAGCTGATGCCTGTGCTGCAAGCAAGAGCCATGATGCAAACCATCTTCAGCTGAGGTCCCATGGCTCCAAGAGAAGAACTGATGACTGATGCTGATGAAGGTTGCTGATGTGCTGAGATCAGAAAAAGCTGCTGAGGCACATGGTGCTCAAGAGACTGAGATGCTGAAGACAGACTAGCTCAAAGGCTGACATGATATTTGTGCTACTGTGTCTAAGACTAGGTTTATCTCCTGCAAAATCATTAATTAATTAATTATAAATAATTAATTAATTAGCAATCAACAATAAGGTGCAAGCTCAGGAACTTGAGAGGCTCAGCCCAGATGAAGCCACCAAGCTGAGGATCACAAAGGCCTTCAGCTGAAGATTCATGGCTGTAGCCTTGGCTGCCATGGAAGCACATGGAAACACATGCCATTAATTAATTGATGTTTTAGTTCATCCTAAAATTAAAAAAAATAACCAGAAACAAAAACATGACTAAACTTGATTGAGAAGCCAGGAAGCAAATGCAGTTGCAACTGGGTGCAAAGAGTGCTGAAGCTTGGATGTTGGATGCTGCTGTGGTAGCATGGAGGCTCAGAACAGCCCTAGATGAAAACTTAGAAAGGAATGTCACCAACTTAGGGTGGCCAACACTCAGTGCCAAGGCTTAGTAGTGGCTGCAGCCAACCTAAGTATGCCTAGTATGCTAAGTTATATAAATTCTACTTTAGATAGCCTTTCCCATGTGTGGCCTAGATCCTTAGCTAAGCATTAATTAGTAGTGACAACATCCTCCCCTGATCATGCTAAGTCAAATCTGAGTGATTGCAGCCAGCTCCAAGCCACTTTTTCATCCAGTGCATCTGAAATATGATGCTGTTGAAGAGCTGATGCAATGCATGCTGAGAATGCATCAAGTAGACAAAAAATCATGACCAAGTCATGGCTGAGGGTTGCTTGGGCTGTGCCAAGCTTCTAAAAAGTAGAAGTCGCCTAAGCCCCATCAGAAGTGCATCTGCTGAATCTTACTGTGCTTGCTGAGATGGTGTAGCCCTGAGACTTTTCTTCACATCTTCAGGTCCTGCCAGGGGGAACAGTATATTCATGGGCACTGCACTAAGAAGAACCATTACAATGCCCAACACCATATTCATGCCATTATTTATGCTAAGTAACTAAAGTAATTAGTTAATATTTTAACTATTCTAAACCCCAACAACAACCAGCAGCAGTGCCAAAACCACCCACATCCATGCAGAACTGCACTCATTTTTCTGCCAGCTTTTCAACATGCTGCCAAGACTTATGAACTGACTAAAAAATCATTGCTCAGCATGAAAGCACCTGAGTCATACCTCCTCAGGCTCCAAGAAACTGTACTACTTGTTGTCTGAGTTGGCAGACATGGCTGAGCCCTGGGACCTCTGACTAGTCTCATCTGGCTGACATTTTTGCAACAGCTTGCTGAGATCAAATTCAGTCAGATTTTTCTGGCTTCTCAATCCTTTGCTTCTTGCTGAGACCAGGGGGCTCAGAAACTTGATCTTCAAGAATTGGCTTCTTACCATCTTTCTGCCTTTTCTGATGCAGCTCCAGCAAAGCCTCAGGGCTCAGAGCAATAGCATCCATCTGACTGAGAATCTGCTGAGCCTGCTCTTCTCTCAGTTCCTCCTGAGCCTGTTCCTCCTCCTTCTTCTGAGCCAGGAAACCTTTCAGCTTCTCCTGAGCATCTAAGATGTC
>CAMXCT020006762.1:340233-346684 GCA_947184155.2 Cladocopium goreaui | reverse complement strand
ACTGCGCCTGAACATATCAGAACACGACTATTCAAAGCGCGTGTGGTCCATAGAAGCGTGCATGGCCACTCACATTGTGCTGGCGTGGACAGTTGAAGCAGCACTTGGGTTTGCATCTCAGGAATCATAAGTGGTTGATGACCGATAAATTTCTGACGTTTATCCCATGTAAAAACGTAGGAACTGACTACGATTGTCAGCACATCCAAGTAGTAGCTCTGCGAGCCTGTGATGCACGCAATGACAGACCTAAGCGTTTGCGCGGAGACTGTGAGCAAACGTGGGGACGTCCCATCACATGGAAGAACAAAGCATCCAAACATCCCTGAGATCATCTTTTTGATGCTGAATTCATGTTTTGATTGGGAATGAAAATGATAAAGTGTTTAAAAATGATTGGCACAGAAACTGCTACTGATGCTATGTGAAATCCCCGAGTTTCAGCGACAGAAGGATACTCCCCATCCTCAGCAACCCGCCCGCTTGGCCGTAGCTTTCTCGCTGAAATATCTGCAATTTGAAACTGGACTGGACATCTGCGGTCTGCACATCGAGCCAAACAGGTGATGTGACCAGGTCAAATATCATGGCTTTTCTCGGACAACTACCATCCCGAACATTGCTGGTCAGTTAGTCTATTTTCCCTGAGGCAAAATTAAGCCATGAAGCTACCAAAGCAAGCGTGACTTGTGATGATTGGGGACGTCTCAAATTCGTCCCTACACCCAAGAACCGGTCGTATATGGTCATATCTTCCTGGTAGGCTGAAGCAGGAAAAAACTTGCCCACATGTTTGTGAGCCGGCAACATGTCCAACGCTAAAAAACAAGACTGGATACATCTTCAAGATGAACCCGGATGCAGCTGTCCACTGGGCAGGTTCAGCGTTTTTTGAACATGGCATTCTTCCAATAATGTTGACAGTACTTTGGGGGGGAGTTGCAGTCTATGTCCATGGTTCACATCATTTTGTCTAATCAAAAAAATGTTCACATCAATGTAGCCATGTCCTAACCCAAGGAACAACCACCAGCAAACTCTGCTGCGCTGTGTGTCCGTCTGGACTGAGCCATTTGTTGGTTTATGTAAGTCATGAGCAATGTGGAAAAAATTGGCCAATCCTTCCCCCGATTTTCCGCTTGTCCGAAAATTGGGTACCAAAATCCCCTACTTGACCGTCGTGTTCCCCATGGTTGGGCAAACTCTAATGTGCAGTACCCCGTCAGAACCCCTAGTCGGATGTATGGGATCTTTCCTTTTTTGGGGGAGCCCAAGAAGGAAATCAACACATGGCTCCCACAGCCATCAGACCTCACCACCATCGTAACCAAAGAGACTGCGGAAGGTGTTGAGGCCCAGGACATTACCTGGGTTTTGCCCCAAGACCCAACTCCCAACCCGTGGAATTTCCTAAGTTGGAGCTCAACCCACCCCCACATCCAACCAAAAGTGTACATGTGTATGCGCGCCTCTCTCCACAAATCTCCACCCTTATGACATCCAATTCCATTTACATAGTGTGTGTGTGTGTGTTCGTACGCATATAGATAGATAGATAGATAGATAGATAGATAGATAGATAGATAGATAGATAGATAGATAGATAGGTAGATAGACAGATAGACAGACAGACAGACAGACAGATAGATATAGAGATAGATATAGAGATAGAGATAGATTTGCACATATATATATATATATATAGGTCTCTGCCTGCATGCCTGCCTGCCTTTCTGTCTGTCTGTCTATCTATCTATGTGTGTGTGGAACGTCTGAACAGACGTAAAACTTCGCTGGCGGCTCATTTTTATATATTTTTGATTAAAGCAGGGGGTCACCGGGGTCCCGGGGGGTCGGTGACAAACGAGACACCTCTTCTGACCCGTGAAAACGTACCTGCGGGGCTTTGGTGGTGCACCTGATTCAGTTCCCGACGGATCACTCTAATGATCCAGTTCTTTTCTAGTGTGTGTGTGTGTCTATGTACTGTATGTCTATTCACTGAATGATTTCAGCAAGGAACTCACCGCGGACTTCAGGACAGTCTTCAGGAGCAGAACCTCAGCAGGTTCCATGGGTCAGCTGGGTAGGTAACTTGGGCCGTAGCCCCCATTCCCGGCTCCTGGCTTTAGAGCCTAAAGCAACGTTCAGGTCAAAGCCAAGTTACAGGTTGCAACTCTAGTTTTGAAGAGGGTTCCGGCCCCACTTACACCGTTAACCTCCCTGCTGATGTGCTTTCAACCAACAAGATCGAAACCACCATCCACACATCCAAAGCTCAGCCACTAGGAGGAATTCCGCCTTCACCGGGCCCACCTCTGAGGAAAAGTCCTACCAGTTGAAAAAATGTGCATTTCAACAGTGAAACAGTGGAAGTTTACCACTTTTATTTACACATTCGGAAGTCTAAAGAATGAAGACAAGTAGAAAAATCAGATTTATCACCAATCAAAAATTCAACCTACAGGTCAACGACAAATGATTTATTCCACCATCAATTTGGGGTTCAGTGTTCGGTCCCTGTTTATTGGATCCTACCGGCAGCTTTCAGCTTAGAATCCACAGGTTGCCAAGAACGTACAGGCAGCCAACGGACGTGCGTCAAATCCGAATGCAGGACTGACTTAGACGTACTCAACTCAATCCAATTATATAAATGGTTCGCAAAGCATGATTACACACGTGTGTAAATGTATGTATGTATGTATGTATGTATGTATGTACGTACGTACGTACGTACGTATGTATGCATGCATGCATGTATGTATGCATGCACGTATGTACGTACGTACGTACGTACGTATGTATGTATGTATCTATTTGCAAATATAAATATAAATATATATGTATGTATCTATGTATCTATGTATCTATGTATCTATGTATCTATGTATGTATGTATGTATGCATGGATGGATGGATGGATGGATGCATGCATGCATGTATGTATATCTATATATATATATATGTGTGTGTAATTGCGTATAGTAACTATATGTATGTATGTATATATATATATATGTGTGTGTGTGTGCGTGTAAGAATTATATAGGTATGAATATATTATACATGTATAGCAGTAAATATATCTTATATATATATATATTTGCGTGTGTGTGTGTGTGCATTTATATATTTACATAAACGATCTGGAAACATCTGTCATGAACCAGGCTGGGTATTTGGGGCCATGAAAATGCCCCTGCAAGGCAGCACGCCTCATAGGTTAGGTCTGCTACCGCCATATTGGCCTCCAAAAACCACTGTCGGTTCCAAAAAAAAGGGCTGAGGCTCGCTGAGGTTATCTGATGATCCCCCACGATACCCCATAGAAATAACTTTGAAATGATGAAGATAAATGGCCGTGAGGCCCAAATTATAGACTGAAATAGACTGAAACCATCAAAGCATCCCAGTGGGTGATCCTCACGTGTTGCCTTCCTCACAAGCTGAGCGTAAGGACGTCAAGTCTCCTATCTCGAACTGTCCCTCCACACTCAAAATTGCTTAGGTTCAGACGCGGGCACCAACAAAACCCTGCACTCGCACTGCGATGTCCTTGAAAAGGATGCCAGACATCAACCCCCATAATCCCAAATACCAGGTATACTGGTAGTGTATCACTATCACCCCCTGTTGTGGCAAGACATTATATGTTTGCCCCATTGATATATTGATCCATTCACCCAGCCCCGGTAAAGCCCATCTTCTCATGGCGGTCCTGAATCCGAACCTCTCTCAACTTCAGCTCGGGGGGCTTGTTCCTTGGCCAAACCGAGGAATGCCCAATGGAAGTGGGTGTCCAATCCTTCAGAATTAACGAGGTATCCAGGATCTGCACACGTCTCTTCAAATGAACCCTGACATAGTGATCCAACCTTTTACTGGCCAATCGTTGGAAACAAATCACTTTGGAAATGGGATTAGTTGCGTGACAAGGATCTCAGGAGGCCTTAGGTTCTCTTTGATCTCGCTGATCTTTGTCAAAGTATCGTTGACGTTCCTTGTTGAGCCATGCCAGTGACCACCCGCGGTGGTTTTAATGGGGACATGATGACAGCCGCTCGTGTTTCGGGCGTTTTTTCCAAAGAAAAAGTCAATGTGCTGCTGCGGCTCGAAGAATTGAAGGTCTTTTCGTACATGAGCTCCATGCCCACAACATGGAGCTGCTGCACTGTAAGCTGACGGCAGCGAGACATGAGGAAGTCGCGCAGCAGAACGTGGCAGCGAATTCCTCAGGAGTGATCAAATCTCCGGACCTTCTCAGACCTTCTCAGACCTTCTCATTCTTATCGCTATTTTGTCGCCATCCTCATCATCATCATCACCACCATCGCCCTGATCTCCCTGATCATCACTAGAGTCAGCATATTGGTTGCAGTGATCAGCCAGCAGCCAGTACTAACGCCAGCCCCAGAGAGCAGTGACAAGACACGCTTTGCCGTCAGCAAATATGGCGATCGCCATTCACGTTCCGGCGGATTCCCCAGCTCCAAGCCGTCAATGCAAATGAGACCCTCGCTGATATCGACCTGGTGTCACAAGTAGAACAGTTGGTTCTACCAGGTGGCCATCCAGAATCATCCAGATTCTACCCTTGCACCAGGTTGTGCTATCCTACAAATCTTCCACACTCTAGGTGTTTCAAGAGAGTACCTTGTGGCCTTTTAAACTTGAGAGCAGGCGGAGGCGGACGAAAGGTAGTGTAGTGGGAGAGGAGTGGTGTCAAAATGCTGCGCCCCTAAGATGATACACCAAAAACGTTTTTGCGCAGTCTAAGATGATTTTATCCAGAGCATGACTGCATGATACGGTGTCTTGTGCAGCGTGAAATGATGCACGAAAAGTGGTTTATTTAAAACCCCTTTTTAAGACCCCTTGCAGCAACTGTTATTGAGGCTGAAGCAAACCAATTATGCTGGACTACAGGGACATCTCCCTCATGGAGAGTGTGCCTCTACTGTGGCGGACCGTGACCGCGTCACCCGTGGGAATTGAACCCATGACCATTTTAGCGGGGGAGGGGCCCTCTTATAATTGATATCTAATACATAACGTCGAGAATTCTACGTTTTCCACGGGCTGGCCCCCCCAATACCCCCTATGATTGTGCTGAAGCACGGAGAACTCAGGTAGCTGACGCTACCTTTCGTGACTTTTATCCATTGCAAGTGGTCAAATGTGTCATATCTGTTGGATCCCCTCTGTGCCCAGAAACGTATGCAGAATCCACCTTGAGTTCCATCTTCAAGACCTCGGTCAGGGGCTCCAAAGCTGAGGGATCCCCCAGGGGTGCTGTTGACTGGAAACAAAACAGCTGACTGGAAATAGCCTCCCAACTGGTCAAGCCAAAAGAACCGAAACGGAAACACAGCTGGAAAAACCATTTGTACTCCTGGTTTATGACCTGCATCTAACAGAGGCCAAGCTACAAAGTCACTCAATTTCCTCAAGCCGTTGGCCACTCGCGAGCCCATGATCGCCTCACATCGTGACATGGAACCATTGAACCTTGGCAATTTCCAACAAAACCAATCCGGGTAAGGATCAAAATTTTGACCGTCTCGGCATCCGAAAATTCCCTGTCCCACCAAATCCCACCTTGAAAGCGAAAACGCAGGCCGGCACCAACAATAAAATCACCTAAGGTGAGTGCGGATTTACCCCGGTTTGTGGTAGTTTCAATGAAGAAAATGATGATATTCCATTGTGTTCTTGGTTGTCCACAAAAGGACAATTAAAAGTTATTTTTCATGACCCTCATGGCCGACGCAATCAGTTCTCCGGAGAAATCGGAGTTCCACAAATAGACATGACATTGGCCTTGCAGAAGTCTGGCACGAAGTCAAGAAGAAAATGACTACAGTGACTACAGGTGCTCGTTTTTGTCACCAAGGAACGCCATACCATAAGACCACTTTCCGAAGCTCTGGTTGCACTTTTGGGTTGTCGCTCCGCAGAAAAGCCTCGGATGTGCCCAGTTGATCTGTATGTGTAGGATGTGCGGCCACTAGATGTGCTGGGTACTGGTATGGCCCGCCATTGGCGAGTGATGGGGACCACGTCTTCCCTCTCTTTCGGAAGTTTTCTCCATGCAAGCTGATGGGACTTCCCGGATTCCTCAACCCAGGTGGTGCATCCCTGACCTCTTTGTGTCCTAGATTTGGCCCCAATGAACAGCCAAGGGCCCAAGTCAACATCCAGGTCAAGGAGCAAACAACAGAAGGGCCCAGAGCAGAGCGGCAAAGAAGTAGCATAAGGGGACACGCCAATGGCAACCACCATCCTCAACCGCGCTGGGTGAAAGCGGAAAGCTGGTGTCCAGGATGGGTGCAAAAATGGTGAAAATCGCTCTAACTTTCTAGTCAAACCCCCTAAGAAATTGTCCTAGAGCTGGATGGTTTCAGATCCAGGTTTAAATCATAACAGCCTTTTGAATCGCTCTGAGGAG
>CAMXCT020006762.1:327733-335233 GCA_947184155.2 Cladocopium goreaui | reverse complement strand
TTCCGCTGCCGCTCCGCACCCACCAGGAAGGTGGGCGAGCGCAGCATGCCATCCGCCATGGCCGGCTGGCGCACGGCCGCGGCCGGAGGTTTTTTGGAGCCAAAATGGCTTTGACCATGTTGGAAACGCTTGGAGTTGGAGGAGAACACCAGGAAAAGTGATTTTCGATTTTGGGGGGCATATTCCGTGTCCTGAGAGTTTTGCACTGCAAGTTATTTCCGATTCTTTCACCTTGGTTTCACTTGGATGATGATGCTTTGGCAGAAGTATCCCAAACAAAAACGATTGACGCCGTTGTGGTGATGCCATTGGATCTGCGTTTCCCCAAGCCACCCTTTGGACCTCAAGGACGTGTAGCTGTAGGTCCCATCCAGCCATGGCAGCGAAGCGCTCACAGATTGCATGGGGCCCCAATGATGGGTTCCCCAATTGCTGGTTGCCTTGAACAGTGGCTGTTAGCGCCTTGGCTATCTGAAGAGTGGCACCCCCACTGGGCCTTCAATGGCAGGCACTTTGTATGACAATAGCTGTGGCTTCAGCAACTTAGATGGGTCTTGGAGTCGTGGATTGTCTAATGTGGAAACTGCAGCTGTGCAGCAATACCGAACCCATGCAAATTGATCCTCTCGTGCATGGAAGTGATCTTTCTCAATGATATGCCAAGAGAATCTTGCTCTTTATTTCAAAAAGTCCTGAGAACGAGGACCGTGGCAGTGTGATGGAATAGGGCAGAACAAATGCCATTGGTACATCCCAAGTACCAAAAATTGCCAAAATGTGTGGCTTCATGGGTTGCTCCAAAAATGGCAGGAGTGGACCGGGTGCCCGGGCAATGGTCGCAGCGGGCGTCCAACACCTCCCGGGGCAAAATTCTCCCAGCTTTGCAACCAAGCAGCAGTAAAGGGTTCAGGTTCCAAGGTCAGGGTTCCAGATTTCCATTCCGGTTTTGCGTGTTTTGCATCCGTTGATGCACCAGTCCCAAAATGTCCGAAATGGGAGAACGCGTAAGGTCCACGGTGTCCATTCTCGGACAATTCTCTACGTGGAAGGTCCGATTTCATGTTCGATTGGGACTCCAAGCTATGCAGACGTGCCGGTGTGTCTGAAAGTTGGCGTTCTCCCCGAAAATTTGATGCTCCCTCCATAGGATTTTGGGTTCCATATGTAGGGACATCCCCATCACTCTGAGTTCCACGCGAGGAGGTCGGACCATGGCTCTGAACCGGCGGCTGTTTCTGTTCCACGCTGAGCCGTACCGGCTGCGAACACACGCAGCAGATGCAATCTGCCTCCACCTGTCGTTCTGCAGCAGAGTGGAAAATATATGGTTCAGAAATCATGAAATGTCCCAGTTGAACATCACCCAGGCAGGAGAGATGATCTCCGGTCAAAGCTCCGCATCCTTTGACCACCTGTGAGCTGAACACTTTGCAGCTTGCAAGTGGCATCCTCAGCTGCAGAGACTTAAGATCTGTCAGGATGAGCCCATTTGAAACTGCAACAGTTCTAGGTAAATCGTGCCAAGAGACCTTTGGGCTGCACGCAACAGCAGGTCATTGAAAGCCTTGGTTGAAACTAAAAGATTCAAAATTGTGAAGCCCGAAGGTTCACTGGGGTTGCTTCAGGGTCCCAGGGCATTTTATGTTTTGCCATGGGTCCTGTGGAATTTAAACCAATTCTGGCAAGAATTTGGCTGAGTTTGCTGAAAATCCCGGTTCTGTCATTTCGGCTTGACACCGCCCTCAACCCCTGGTTTCCACTCAATTCTTCCCATTCTTCCCTCAACGTGAAAAAGGTGAAACCAAAATTTCAGCCAAGAAGCCGAGCGAAGCCTGGCGCGATAGGCAGAGGCCAACGTGTACTCCAGAAGGCACGCAGCGCCCCTGCTCACCGAGGATGTGGGATCAATGCACCAACGATGATGGGGGTGAAATAAAACGTTCAACTGCAGGGGGTGCTCCAAAAAGGTCATAACTAATGTGCGACTAAAATGGTTGTGCGACTAAAATGGTATCCAAAAAATACCATCCTGATTTGAGAATGAAAATGATACCCATGATCCCATGATTCTTGATGGACATGTAACATGATTACCATCATTTTGGGATGTTCTTTGATAATCTTCATGATCCCTGACAACCAGTGGACACCCCCCCCTTCTGGATGGTTGTTTCCAAGTCAGCTCGTCAGCTCGCCTGTCCAAGCGCCACTTCAGCAGACTCAATCCATCCTGACCAATCCCCTCAGCGGAATCCAGTGAAAGGCTATTAAGGTGTGTCTGAAAATGGGGATGCCGTCGGAGATAATGATGATGAACAATTGGATTTGGGGGCACCCTATTCTCAAACAAACCCATATCTATAAATATATATATATATATGTATATACATCATCTTTAGTGCCCAACCAAAAGCAGATCCAGCTGCTTTATGTCATCATTCACCCACATGAATTGGAACAATGATGGATTTTTGCTTCTGGTTCCCCTTCTGAACCATCATGCCATGGTGACATCATGGCAGAATTACGCTTAGTCCATCATGCTGCTTGCATGTCCCCAGAGCCCCTTCCATCAAATCCATGTTCCCTGCCCCACATCATCTATGTATTAGTATGCACTATGCTTGTCCACATTTGGTAACCTTTTGAAGGGAACTATAAATCTAATGTAGACGTAGACTGTATATAAACATACAATACCAATGCCATATCAGCTACTCTCCAGCACCATAGCATGATACAGTGCCTCATCAAGCACGGGGCTGTGAACCTGCCACAAGGCTCCCATGTTGGCAACGTGTGAAAAAAGAAACTACCTATTAATTGAATTTGTGGTCCACTCCGGTGTTTAAAAAGTCTTTTTTTTGAGAACAACCTTTGCAGCAACAGAACAGGCCTCGTTTTTCACGCCGCTGCAGCGATATGCAAAGTCTGCCTGGGACTTATGCGAACGGCGGATGGGGCGACAAGCTACTCCTAGTGAAAATGCCCCCCAATCCAGCAGAAGCGAAACTTCAAGAAGATTGGGGGAGGTGCCCTGTCCTTCTTGTAGGAAGACCGGAAAAATCTTATGAGTTACGGCTACATTAAAACCAAATATCTCTATATAGATATACCTAGCACTGCAGCCAGCTATCTATCATGATCCAACCTGTTCTCCGTGAATTCGCGTTGGTTATCGGCTGCTTTGGCCTTCTGCTACGCAACTCCACAGTTGTGATTCTCCTTCAAACGTCTCAGATATCAGATTCTGCCATCTCCTTCAAACCTCTTCGATCATCTTAGAAAGTCTTAGATCTTTGAATTCGTACGAAGCTTCTTCGCAACCGCTTCCGCCATCTGCATGGTTCCAGCCTTGCCCCCTAAATCCGGAGTGGTTTCGCCCTCACGGATGGTCGCCAAGGCAGCCTCCAGGCGTCTGGCCGCTTCCACCTCCCCCAAGTGGTCCAGCATCATCGAAGCGGACAACAACATGGAGGTTGGATTCACAATCCCCTTGCCTGCGCCATCCAACCCCAAGCCACCAGAATGCAATCAAACCGAAGTCAAACCGAATTAAACTCAAACACCTTGAAGTGATTCTTGAAATATCACACAACATCAACAAATACAATGATATATATATATATGTATATGTCTGATATATGTGTATATATATATATACATGTAATAAATATATATATATATATATGTAATATATATATATATATGTGTGTGATATATATGTAATATATATATATGTAATATATATATATGTAATATATATATAGTTTGTAATATATATATATGGTTTGTAATATACATATACATATAATATGTAAAATATATAAATATGTAATATATATATGTAATATATATAATATTATATATGTAATATATATATATATATGTAATATATTTTTATATATATATATGTAATATATATATATATGTGTGTGTGTGTAATTTAAATATATATATATATACATATGTGTATATAAAGAAAATATAAAGAAAGACGATCCCTGGCATGGCCTGCAATGTCTGGCGCACTGCCATGCGCCGGCTCAAAGATGGCTACCCCTTGGTCTCCATACAGCGCTGATGGTGCCAAGCCAAGGCCCCCAACCAAGCCAGCCGCCAGGTCGGAGACTAAGTCACCATACAAATTCTCACATAAAATCACATCCCACCGGCCTGAGAAATCAGGGAATGGAAAAGGATGTTCGAAAAGGAAGGAAATTATGCTGTAAAAGAGGCAAAATGTATCAAAATGCTGGCAAATCTGTTTGCAAAACTGGTTGTACTTAAACCACCGCCCTCTCTTAGTCCGATAGCTCCTGGATGCATGACCATAGCAGTTAGCAAAGAATCGCAGAGTTGCTCAGTGTACTGGATCTGAGGATAGGCTGCTGAAACCTCCCTGCAACAGTTCAAGAACAAGGTGTCTGAGAGTCGCAGCACATTGGCCTTATGCGCAACCTGAAATGATCCAGGTGATAAGGGGGTCCCACCCCAAAAATGTGCATATAATATTCAGTGTGCAAACGGATGATGCTAATTGATGTTTGATATTCGTACTGTTCATACAGGTGCCATACCTCATATCTCTCTGTACATAATTACATACATCATATTTCTAACCATGCATAATCATAAAAATAAACATAATTATAATACAAATAATAGCATTGGCATTAACAATAATAATAATAATAGTTACCAGTAGTACCGCACAAGGTGGTGGCGGAAGTTTCAAAAATAGGAAACCTATAGGAGAGCTTGGTTGTTGTGAATCACGAATGGCAGGGCGAATCCACTGATGGACCGAAAGATGGTTGGAGTTGTGTTTTTTGAAGCGGCTGCAATGGTTGCAGTGGCCACCTCTTCCTCAACTGCTTGATGTAGTGTGGTGTGGTGTAGCGCAGTTGTAGTCATGAACTTCCACACTACCCCGGGCAGTACTACCCTAAGAGAATTTTAGATAGTAAATAAGAAAACGGGTTTGTATCCCCTGATTTTTCAAGAAATAATTAGTAGCCTAATAAGGAAAATGGGGTGGATACAAACCAAAACTAATTAGTAGCCTAATAAGAATTGATTTTGGCATTTTGTATAAAACTTATTAGCATGCTAATAAGGAAAAAAATCCTTATTAGCATGCTAATAAGATTTATACAACTTCTTTGTATAAAATCTTATTAAGGGCCTAATAAGGATTTGTTTCCTTAATAGATGCCTAATAAGATTTTACACAAAATTGACGGGGTATATTTTTGTATAAAATTTTATTAGGGTCCTAATAAGGAATTTTTGCCTTAATAGATGCCTAATAAGATTTTATACAAAATTGACAGGGATGATTTTTGTATAAAATCTTATTAGGGTCCTAATAAGATTTGTGGCCTTAATAGATGCCTAATAAGATTTTATACAAACTTGACGGGTATGATTTGTGTATAACAGCTTTTTAGGGTCCTAATAAGATTTTATACAACATTGTGGATATCAACTATAGTGTTTGCCCTTTTTTATTTTTGTTACAAAAGGAGTTTTTCTTTACCATTTTACATTTTTGTTGTATGTTTGTTTTCCTCTGTTGTGATCCCCTGTTGTCTCTCCCCAGTTGTGTCTCCCCTTTCCTTCCCCATTGAACCTCCACTTTACAAATGAAAACAAGAAATTGCAAAAAAAATACTGAAAATACACATACCAAAACATTTAAAGTATATTTAAAAAAAATCTATACTTCAAGATGTAGAAAAGCTTCAAAAGCTTCGAGTTTAAAATTTATAAAAGTGACATTTCTCATTTTGCATCATTTTCCCGTTGTGGTTCCCTGTTGTAACTCCCTGTTGTGCTCAGCCATGGCTCCCCAGCTCCGTAGCTCCGTGCCCAAAACGGTGACATGTCCTCCGGGTCCTCGGCAGACCTCGGCCTGGCAGGCTCTCGGCAGAGCACAACAGGGAGACACAACGGGAGAAGAAGAACGGGAAAATGATGCAAAATGAGAAATGTCACTTTTATAAATTAAAAAAAAGAATTTCTATGAATAAATTATGCCCACAATGAGGTTTAAAGCATTCAGTGGGTCATTCTCAAGGTATTGGAATGAAATTTTGAAAGTTTTTTTTTTCAAACCATTTTTTGTCAAAATATTTTGAAAAATGAGATTTCTATTCATAAATTCAATCCACAATGAGGTTTAAAACATTCAGTGGGTCATTCTCAAGGTATTGGAATGAAATTTTGAAAGTTTTTTTTTCAAACCATTTTTTGTCAAAATATTTTGAAAAATGAGATTTCTATTCATAAATTCAATCCACAATGAGGTTTAAAGCATTCAGTGGGTCATTCTCAAGGTATTGGAATGAAATTTTGAAAGTTTTTTTTTCAAACCATTTTTTGTCAAAATATTTTGAAAAATGAGATTTCTATTCATAAATTCAATCCACAATGAGGTTTAAAACATTCAGTGGGTCATTCTCAAGGTATTGGAATGAAATTTTGAAAGTTTTTTTTCAAACCATTTTTTGTCAAAATATTTTGAAAAATGAGATTTCTATTCATAAATTCAATCCACAATGAGGTTTAAAACATTCAGTGGGTCATTCTCAAGGTATTGGAATGAAATTTTGAAAGTTTTTTTTCAGACCATTTTTTGTCAAAATATTTTGAAAAATGAGATTTCTATTCATAAATTCAATCCACAATGAGGTTTAAAACATTCAGTGGGTCATTCTCAAGGTATTGGAATGAATTTTTGAAAGTTTTTTTTTTCAAACCATTTTTTGTCAAAATATTTTGAAAAATGAGATTTCTATTCATAAATTCAATCCACAATGAGGTTTAAAACATTCAGTGGGTCATTCTCAAGGTATTGGAATGAAATTTTGATTTATTTTTTTTTCAAACCATTTTTTGTCAAAATATTTTGAAAAATGAGATTTCTATTCATAAATTCAATCCACAATGAGGTTTAAAACATTCAGTGGGTCATTCTCAAGGTATTGGAATGAAATTTTGATTTTGTTTTCGATTTTTTTTGTCAAAATATGTTGAAAAATGAAATTTCTATCCATAAATTCAATCCACAATGAGGTTTAAAACATTCAGTGGGTCATTCTCAAGGTATTGGAATGGAATTTTGATTTTGTTTTCGATTTTTTTTGTCAAAATATGTTGAAAAATGAAATTTCTATCCATAAATTCAATCCACAATGAGGTTTAAAACATTCAGTGGGTCATTCTCAAGGTATTGGAATGGAATTTTGATTTTGTTTTCGATTTTTTTTGTCAAAATATGTTGAAAAATGAAATTTCTATCCATAAATTCAATCCACAATGAGGTTTAAAACATTCAGTGGGTCATTCTCAAGGTATTGGAATGAAATTTTGATTTTGTTTTCGATTTTTTTTGTCAAAACATGTTGAAAAATGAAATTTCTATCCATAAATTCAATCCACAATGAGGTTTAAAACATTCAGTGGGTCATTCTCAAGGTATTGGAATGAAATTTT
>CAMXCT020006762.1:188821-327633 GCA_947184155.2 Cladocopium goreaui | reverse complement strand
ATGTCCATTTATGTCTATTTATGCTGCAGTATGGGTGATATGTTGATAATTCAAATGGGGAGAAAACAAATGAGCACGAAACGGGGGCATATTCTAAGTAGAGTTGCGTTCGAGTTCAACTGCATAATTGGAAAAACGCATATTCTAAGATAACGGGGTACCTTATATATATATATATCGAAGGTAGTATGGCCCCCCATATAATTTCATCAACCAGGGGTAGATCGCAACCCTGTCGTGTGCGTGATTGAGGTGACTGGTGAGCTGGCCGTCCTGGGTTTGCTATCCTTTCGCACAGCCACCTTTACAGCCTGCCGTCAATCAGACACTGCTCCTTGACTTGAAGACCTTGAAGTCATGACTTGAGCTGGCTTGAAACGAGTTGTCAAATGGAGGTTTCCTAAACTGGGAGGACCCCAAAACCATGGGTTTCAATATGTTTCAATAGTACCCCTACTTTAGGAAACCTCCAAATGTGTTCTATTTTTTTTGACAGTTCTGTTAGTTCTGTTTCGTGTTTGTGTCAAACAGAATAGCGCTCCACAGCCACAGTCATTTTCATGCTTGGATCTACAGTTTTACATCTTTTTAAAACTGTTTGTCAGTTTGTCTTGATAACAACTGAGGTGGTCATAAGTTCATCAAACCTTCGACAAGTCTTGCAGTCATCGGAAGCTGCCAGCAAACATTTGGACAAGTTGGCAGAGGAAAGACGCATGCAGATTGACCGAGGCGTAGAAATGGGTACTGTAGCAGCTGCCGTAGCAAGCAGTGGATTTGGCCAGTCAACAATTTCCTATTCCAATGGAGCATCATTTTTCCCAGTAGAATTGCACATCGGGGGCATACCTATTTTTGGACAAACCCGCAAAAATGGAACTCTACTTTGCAGCGCATCCTATGAAGAAGTTCTGAATCATCGGACCAATGTGCCAAGTAGACAAGGTAGACAGACATTCGGCAAAAGGGGGAATACTAGGTTGGGTTTAGTATGTTTAGTTGCGCACTCCCTAGTATCCATCCCTTGATGAGATACAGGCATGAAAGCAGCCCAGAGCCAATTTGGGACAATGCCATGTGCGAGAACTTTTACATCGGGTTTTGTGTTCCACAGTTGTGCCAGGTTTCCCAGTTCTTTCCCTACCTGTTGGGGCTTCCAACGATGTGTGCTCGCGCACCATCGCCTTGCACTCAGCTCCTTGGCAGATGGTGGGTCACAGTGATGAATTGGCGTCAGGCGACACGGGTACTGAAGGGCAAGGGGGTGCATTTTACATAATTTCACAAGGTCCCCCCAAAAAATCATTGACAATGCATTTGTTTGTTATATTTTGTCATTTTGCAACGCGAGATGGCTCTAGCTTCTTGATTTCCTGGTTTATGGGTTTGTTGATTTCTGGGTGTCCTGAAGCATGTCTTGACTTAAACACATTCTTTGTACTTGTTTTTTAGCAGTTTTTTTTCCAAGCCTTAAACTAAAAGCCTCAACAAATTGCAAAGCCTTGATACAACCCACAAACACGGTGAATCAATCAAACCTTTACAGAAACTCCAAATAAACCCCAAACCAACCTTGAATAAGCTTTACTTAAATAACCCCCAAAACAACCCCAATCCTAAATGAACCCTAAACCAACCATGAATAACCCCAAACCAACCCTGAGTAATTCTTCAAAGCAACCCTGAAGAACAGCCAAAAAAAACAACAAACACTCTAAACTAAACCAACCTTTCAACAACCAGAACAGGTTCTAAGCCGACCCTAAATACACATAAAACAAACTTAGAACATCTTAAAAATTAACCCCAAACAAACCCCAAAACAACATAAACCAACTCTAAATGAACCCCAACATGATAACTTGTCTCTGTCCAGCTTTCGTGCTGTTGCATTTACACAGAAGACCTTTCTCTATTGCTTGAAGCTGAGACTCGATATATTTTAGCACCTGGAGAAACTTGGAAGATCCCTGAGAATGCTCTCGCAAGTGGAGCACATCACTGGATCTTTGCACGTGGACGTGGAGTGATCCTGGCTGGTCCATCAGATCATCCAATGAATCCCATTCAGACCGTGGGGGCTGGAGCGACTCCGCTGGTGTCCGAGAATCTCTGCATTCAGAATCTCAGCAGAACATTTGGTGACTGGAAGCAGATACTGATGTTTTTCTTGATCCCTCAGACATCCTTAGACCTCAACTCGCTATCCAACACTAGATGGAATCAGTGATCCTATACGCTGTTTCAGCATGTTGCAGCAGATGGGGTTTTAATGTGTGCAGACACAGCAGGCATGGCAGTTCCGATTCAGAATTGTTTGAATACTTGAAATACATATAGTTATATATATATAGTCATACATATATATATATATACATATAATCATATATAATCAAGATAGGATACATAGAATAAGAATCGATAATTTCGGCCTCAAAAAGCATCTTCCGGAATTAGTAAAAAAAACTATACATAGAATAAAAGTAAAGCATCTTCTGGAATCGAAAAAACAACCCATACATAGAATATTTCCAACTATCCATTTTGATCCAGGAAAATAAATGTTCTCAGGTTTTTGACCGAAGCATGGATTGCTGCAGCCGCCTGTGATTCAAACCAGTTCCGCAAAGGGACAACTGTGATTTCAAAAACCGGTCAATTGGGGAAACATGTATAAGGGTATATATCCTATACGTAATTTCCTTTGGGGGGTAGCAACCCTGGATGTCTGAAGTTCCTAAACTAGAACGTTTCAACAAAAAAAACAGGTCCCCCGAAATGATGTATTTCTTTTTACGTATATTGCATTAAAAAAAATGAATTTTTGAGGCTCACCGAAGGGTACCCCCCACGACCAGTGTCGTAGAACTATGAAAAAAACTATTTTGCAATGAAAACCAATGGAATTGGGTGGTGTTCCTCAAAAGATTGATGAATATTTTTTCTGGTGACCTATATTCTATGTATGTAGTTCTGCAAGGAATTGGGTCTCTTCCATGTATAAGGGTATATATAATATACGTAATTCCCTGTGGGGAGTATCCTGGATGTCTGAAGTTCCTAAACTAGAACGTTTCAACAAAAAAACAGTTTCCCCGAAATGATCAATTTCTTTTTATATTGTATTAAAAAAATTGAGTTCTTCAAGCTCACCGAAGGGAAACCCCCACGACCGGTGTCGTAGAACTATGAAAAAAACTTTTTTGCAATGAAAACCAATGGAATTGGGTGGTGTTCCTCAAAAGATTGATGAATATTTTTTCTGGGGACCTATATTCTATGTATGTAATTCTTCAAGGAATTGGGTCTCTTTCATGTATAAGGGCTTTATAATTTTTAAGGGTATACATTATATACGTAATTCCCTGTGGGGAGTAGCAACCCTGGATGTCTGAAGTTCTTCAACAAGAACATTTCAGCCCAAAAAACCGGTCCCCCGAAATCATCAATTTCTTTTTATGTTGTCAAAAAAAATGAGTTTTTCAGGCTCACCGAAGGGTACCCCCCACGACCGGTGTCGTAGAACTATGAAAAAAAAAATATTTTGCAATGAAAACCAATGGAATTGGGTGGTGTTCCTCAAAAGATTGATGCATATTTTTTCTGGTGACCTATATTCTATGTATGTAGTTCTGCAAGGAATTGGGTCTCTTCCATGTATAAGGGCCTTATAAGGGTATACATTATATACGTAATTCCCTGTGGGGAGTAGCAACCCTGGATGTCTGAAGTTCTTCAACGAGAACATTTCAGCCAAAAAAACCGGTCCCCCGAAATCATCAATTTCTTTTTATGTTGTTTAAACAAATGAGTTTTTCAGGCTCACCGAAGGGTACCTACCCCCCACGACCGGTGTCTTAGAACTATGAAAAAAACTATTTTGCAATGAAAACCAATGGAATTAGGTGGTGTTCCTCAAAAGATTGATGAATATCTTTTCTGGTGACCTATATTCTATGTATGTAGTTCTGCAAGGAATTGGGTCTCTTCCATGTATAAGGGTATATATAATATACGTAATTCCCTTTCGGGAGTATCCTGGATGTCTGAAGTTCCTAAACTACAACGTTTCAACAAAAAAAGAGGTCCCCCGAAATGATCAATTTCCTTTTATATTGTATTTAAAAAATGAGTTTTTCAAACTCACCGAAGGGTACACTCCACGACCGGTGTTGTATACGCAATCTTTTAATGCAAAGCGGGTGTTCGCTATTCTCTTCTGTTCCTACCCTTGCTTTTCTTTTTCCTTTGATGCTTGTGCATTTGTCGGTACAATGATTGCCTTAAATTTGGCACTTCGTGGGGGGGATCCTTTTGTTCAAGTCAAATTACCTTCTTTAATGTCAAATGTAGTCTAAGTTTACTTGGTATCTTCCTTGATGCCATCGGTATTTGATGCGTCGCTCGTCGCTCAGCTACCCGAGAGGTGCGTGGGCGTGAAGGAAGCAGTAAAAAAACTTGTCAATTTGGGAAACCCATTTCTTTCCTCAATCCTGATCCAAAACTTACCCAAACCCCCCCAAAAAATGTCCAATCTGCTGGGCTTCACACATGTTCTCGATATGGGAATATCGTTATTCCTATGGTATTTGCTTTGGCACTGTTTATGCACTCCAAAATTCTACCCCAAATATTTCTACCCCGGATATTCTAAGTTTTTTTCTGTCCACACCCGAAGGGTTGAAATCGGCCATATTCTATGTAGTCGATCATGATTATATATATATGTGTATATATACCAATTCCCAGTTTGCTTTAACATACGAGAAAACAAGGGACAACTCATATCCTCAAAGATTTTCAAGTTTTGCTTTTTTGTTGATGAACAACATGAGACAACAGTTTCACAACGACAATGACACGAATCATGAATCTGAATTTGAAGTCAGCATTAACAACCATTGCCAGCAAGTCAGAAATCTGTTTCGAAGCGGGCTGAAGCGAGTCTTATGATCTGTCAAGGTACGGAGCAAGAGTGGTGGCGTTAACTCCGGTAGAGGCATTTCGCATCAGTTGCATGGACATTCAACTGGCAACTATCTCTGACACTTTGCAGAATTAGACCTTTTTGACAATTGGAGAGCTGGAGAATGTTTTAATCGAAGGAAGTTTAGAAGTCAAACTTCCGTCAATATGGACAGATGAAAAGCAGAGATGGGAAGAGTCAGAGAAGAGAAGAGAAGAGAAGACTAAGAAAGAAGACTAAAAAAGAGAAAGTCTCAGAAGAAAGAATATCCAGGTGCGCGAAAAGGCAGGAAAGTCGCGAAACACTGAGTTTTGCCAATGATTTGTGGCTCCGGAGGGTCGAAAAGTAGGCTCGCTAAAGCGGCGGGTGCGGAGCCATCTGGCCAGATGAGAGCTGAAAAGTTGCACGCAGTTGTGGCGCGAAGCGTATTTACAAGTCAAAACGTACAAAACACACCACGATCGGACCACTTTTGGAAGTTGAGATGTGGAAAAAGTGCACGCTGTTGTGGCGCGAAGCACATTTCCAGGTCAAAATGTTAAAAGCACCACATGCTCGGACCACTTTTGAAGGTTCAGGTGTGGTTTTGCCTGGCAGGTGCAAGGGATTCTTCACCTTGCCCAAATTGATCAAAACGTGAGGGTTTTGTAGGATTTCCGAAAACAATGGCAGGCGTGAGGCATTTGCAGAGGATCTGCAAAGATGCATGTCGCGTGGCAGGCGCAGTACAAGAGACATGAGATATCATGAGATGTTAGGAGGTCAAGGCGCTGATTTCCTTAGACGGGTTGCATTGGGGAGCATCAGATCTGTAGGTTTGCTAAGATGATTTTGCGTGACAGGTGCAGCGCTTCGTATGACCTGGCATCAATTTTTCGTAGCAGGCGCAATACTTTAGAGACATAGACGGGAAACATCGCAAAATGCATTGGTATGAGGCCGTCAGCTTTGCACTCAACTTTCCATTTTTGAAGGAAGTCTTGCAGAATTGCTTCGTTTTTGTTGTTGCCAAATTCGAAAATTGACGAAGTCTAGCAGAATTGCTTCGTTTTTGTTGTTGCCAACTTCGAAAATTGAGGAAGTCTAGCAGAATTGCTTCGTTTTTGACGTTGCCACGTTCAAAACTTGATGAAGTCTCGCAGAATTGCTTTGTTTTTGACGTTGTCACGTTCAAACCTTGAGGAAGTGTCGCAGAATTGCTTCGTTTTCAGGCTTGCAGATTGCAGATAAGACTTGATAAGACAGATAAACAGATAGATAGGTAGATCGATCGATCGATCGATAGATAGATAAACAGCTACAACTACAACTACAACTACCACTACACTATACCACGACAACTACCAATGCAAACAAATTATGCTACATTACACTACACTACGCTACACTAATTACATCTAATTACGTTACACTACACTAATTACACTACAACTACAGCAACATATCAACTACACCACATTACACTACAGTGCGCTAATTACTCTGCAGTACACTACAACCACAAATACAAATGTCCATTTGCCAAAAATAGCTGACAGAAGTTTTGTACTAGTTGTTGATAATTAGTGTGGACCTACTTGTTTTCCCCTTCGTTATGAGGCGGCATGCAACTAAATTCACCAATTCTGCAAGGCAGCGCTAGCAAACCCGCTAGGTTTGTGCTAGTTTTTTTCCACACCCATGTTCAAGGATATTGTTTTGTGTTCTTGTTTGCTTGTTATTTCAACATGCAGAAAAATCAAGATGTAACTGATGTAACACTTAGCTCCTTAAACCTAAGGATGTCTTAGTGAATTTCTGTGCTACTCAACGATTGTCCTATATTTTTGAAGTTGCGGCTCAACTTTGCGAATTTGTACGTAATTTTACCCGCTAGATCCCCGCTAGCAATGCGCTAGCAAAAGTTTCAAAAAACGGTTTTGGTTGGCCCGTGACACAGTCGCCACCAGAGAACTTGTAGTTTATCCATGTTTATCCTGTCTGTTTGACAAGAGCAACAGTGACAGCAAAGGCAACGACCAGCTCTGCAGATATTCCAGTTCCACCACTAACAACTAGTAGCGGCACTCACTTCATATAGACGCGCGTTAGCATTTACTGCAGGGTTCAGCTACGGCTTCAAACATACATGAAAGATAAAATGCAGAGTTTCAGACTATTTCAGTCAGTCATTGTTTTCAAGGCGCAATAAGAAGCGGCACGCAAGGAATTACATTTATCAACAAAACCAGGAAAACACATTTTGGCAAACCGTCAAATGCAACTACAACTACACTACATTACACAACACTACACTACACTAATTACATTACATTGCGCTACAGCTACAACTACAACTGCAACTACACTTGTAACTACCACTAAATGGCACTACACGACACTACACTAATTACACTACACCACACCACAACTACAACTACACTACCTTACACTACACTAGACTACACTACACTATTCCACACTACAGTACACAACACTACAGTACACTACAATACACTACACTAATTGCACCACACCACAACTACAACTACAACTGCAACTGCAACTACACTACACTTATTACACATCATTACAACTACAACTCCACTACACCACACTACAGCTACAACTGCAACTGCACCACACCACACTACATGCAGCAGTTGTGGGTGAGGTGACGACTGCAACCATTGCAGCCACTCCAAAAAAACACAACTTCAACCACTTTTCGGTCCATCAGTGGATTCGCTCTGCCATCCGCTATTCACAACAACCAACCTCTCCTATAGGTTTCCTATTTTTGAAACTTCCGCCACCGCCTTGTGCGGTACTACTGGTATGTTTTTTTTTAATGTGCGTTTTTTTCGACAGATAGGCTGCGGCTTTGCCTCTTGAGGTCAGAAGCCTTCCGAATTGGTTTCCACGATTTCGTGCTCTGGAAAGGGAAGCCTGCAAGCACCTGAAAGACAAACTGTTTCGAGCGAAATCTGTGATAGACATGGCACGCCCACAGAAGGCAGGGAATACACATGTTGTGGGTGTAATCGTAGGTTCATTATATGATTTTTTTTTCCAGGGGGATCTTAGTTTGCATTCAAGTGATGCTGAACCGTGATGCAACAAAGAGGGGCTGCTGGTTAATTAACAGACATTGACAGATTTGTCTTGGGAGGTGCAAATTTTGAAGCCCTTGAAGCACAGGAGCCCACTGTCAACGCTTTTTGGCACGCCTGCACGGCCATGGCCCATCATGACCCATGTCTGGAGACAAAAGTGCTTCAGGAGCAGCACAAGACTGAACGCGCCAGGTTGGTTGCAATATCCAGCTTGGTACAGTGCCAGATTATTTGGAGATGTTTAGGTAGGTGGAGAGTTGGTTGAGTATCGATCACACATCACACGTTTCTAATGATCACTCGGACTCTTCAACACAGAATCTGTTCCGGTGCCTGGTTTGGCGGTCCGTAGGTTCGGTGAGTCAATCCAACTTGGAGCCTGAGAAGGACTGCGAGAGGCCAATCTTTCTCACAACGCCTCTTGGATGGAAGGACTCATGATTTTTTTATGATATTCACCTATGGTTGTTTGGCACTGAGTTTATTTCCCACTCACCCAGGAACAAATTCTATCCTGCAGGATCACCAAAGATCCCCAACATCCATCGAAGTTCACGTTTGATTCACCAAAACATACAAATATACAATCTATATGCAGCGTATATAATTTATATAATTATTCTCGTTTCAGGGGAAACTAGGTGAGTTTCTGGATTTGATGTACTCCCAGGCCGCGGGACCCCTTCGCCGTTCGAGAGAGGCCTCTCAGTCCTAGTCTGAAGCGACCTGCTTCACAGCGGGAGCCTTAAAACCTGCAAACTTCGATCACCTTAGATCACCTTAGATCTATGATATATCATGATATGCTATGATTATGATTGATTATGAATGATCCATTATACATGTCTACAATAGGTCTATGGAGTCCACCAGGGGTCTGTGAATGATTATAGATGATTATAGAATATTATAGTTATTATAATATATAATGATGAATGTCTCTGAAACACATGTAAACACATCAATTCTGAGGATAATCCCTAGGTTGTGAGCGTCCGTTGGCAAATGCAGCAATGCTGCTTTCCTATGTACTGTAGAGAAGGTTGCAAGCATGTGTACTATAGGATACCAGCAATGCAATTGAGATGAAACGCTTTTGGCGGCAACAGGTCAGCGATTCTTGATTCGTATCCCTCGCGCGGAGGGAAGCAGCTGAGCTGAGCTTGCTGGGACAAGTACACCTTCCAAGTCGCACTTGAAGTGGTGTTCGTAGTGGGCGCTAAACACAATGGATGTATGTCTTGGCAAGAGGGCATTTACATACTTACATAATTACATGCATTTACTGGGTTCATGTATGGGTCAACACTATCAACATGGACATGGACCCCCAATTTTGAATAGTTTTGACCCATACCGGTTACTGCTGTAGCCAGTCGCAGGCGCCATGTTTTGGCTCTGCATTCTGCACTTAGGGACGACCAAAACGATCAGAAAGGACATGGAGGAGTTCGTTTGCGCCCTTTATCTGCCACTCGACCAAAGACGTCAAGCCAGTGATGTGCAGGTTGCGAGCGCGCTGAGAACATGGTCGATGCTAAAGACAAGTAGTATTGACATATCCTGATCATTACTGATCACTGCTGGTATCATCCAACTTGTTCCAAATTGGACCGTATGTTTGCGCCAAGCAGCATACATTGCGATTTACATAGCTTTACTAGTTATGAGCTCACTCAAAGTCAAAAGAACAGCATGCCAAACTTCGTATTTTCATTTACTGCAACTTGGACTTGTTACATGTGACTACACGTGCTAGAGAAGCGTTCTTCTACTCTGATTTTGCGAAGCAATTTCAGTTGTCTCACCAATTCAACCCGAGGGGTTTGTGTATATAGATATGTGCAGATGCAATTTATTGTTTTGCATATCTTGGCGAGGTTACTCAGAATTTTTCAAAATGCGTTGGATCCGTAGGCGAGCATTGGATCCGCCCACGGCGTTTGGCTGGAGCCAAGAAGTGGAAGCGGTGGAATCTGATGGAATCTGCACAGCGCTGCCAATGGCAGCAGCTGGAATGCAGTGCGAACAAATGATGTGCCAAAGGCGGCTGCAGTTATTGTGGATTATGCATGATTATCCAATGTTTGAGATCTTTCACGAGCTGCGACTCTGCCAACATGTGCCAACTCTCTTAACCAATCATGTCAATGAAGGATAAGAAAGGTGCTGGAGGAAGGCCAACCTCCAAAAGCAGCTATTTCCAGCAGCAAAGAAGCCTCAAATGTGTGTGGAGGTTTTCAGCCCCGCAGAATCTTTTGGCCCACTCAGGTCTTTTGTGGAAATCAATAGAAATCACTCTTCGGACTTTAGACATCTTGACCCAGCAGACGCTGCCAAATTCCAAGGTTTGCCAAGGCCACACTCAAGTAGTTCTGTAGATCGAAGCAGCACCACCCAGAACTCAGAGCCCAGCTTTTCTCAGAGCTCCCTTGGAACTTGACGGCAAAGTGTCCTTCTGAGAAGCACTCCGCCGTCCTGGGAGGTGGGCTGCAGATGTACATATTAAGAACTCGGTGCGACCTTAGAAGCCCTCAACTGCCACAGGTCCTACCAGGCTTGACCTTCTGCTCAAGGTTCGAAGAACCCTGTGACTCTGACCTTCCTCAACTTGTTTCAGGGATTTGAAGTTTCTGACATTGTCTTGAAATCATGCCAGCACCTGAAGAAATGACTCGCGGAGTCATTAGAATATATTAGAATCAGATTGCAATCGGAGGCAAGGGGACATTCCTGACGTCCATGGTCGTTCCGTCTTATGAGGCGGCTTCTTTTCTGATCCTGATCTATTTTTGATATTTTTTGATCATTTGCACCCACTTTGTTGGTGCTAGGTGAGAGTGCCAGCACTTTGGGGAGCCGCGAAGACCTCAGACATGGTGACCAACTAAGATCAACTATGATATACCCTAAGAATCATTGAGATACTGCCAGAACTCCGTGTTCCTATACTGAAATAGAGCACTTTTTTGAATCAGTTGTTTGTGATTTTCAAGTCTCCGTATTTGCTGTGGCACCTCTCCAAGCAGAGTGAAATGCTTCCCGCTCCTCTCACTGATCATCATTGACTGCAAGGCTCCTCGGATAATGCCCCTAGCTCCTGGAAGCACCAGGAGTGCAGCCACGATTTTGATCCATTCTGGGAAACTGATGGAAACTGTGAATCTACTGTAATGGAAGCTTAAGACGGGGGCACATCCAATTCCTGTTTTCACCTCCTTTTGGTGGGACATTCCAATGTGTTTTACATGCTTGTGACAGATTTTGACATGCTTTTGCCATGATTTTGCCTCAGGAGTTGTAGTTCGTCATGCAGCTCTTGCTCCGACCTGCCGGTGGCACCGGTTGCCGCTCCGAAGGTCAGGTCCTTCCAGGCACTGCGCGAAGCAGTGCCACGCCCTGGCACTCTGCACACGGTGGATTTGTCCAAGGCCACACTGGGAGGGCGTAGCCTTGCCGTTGAACTCGTTGAAGAAGCGGTCTTGAATACATACATATGTAATCAGATGTATTTATATATACACATATAATATTATAATTACAGTATATAGTTGTCTTATAGATGTTATAGTTCTACTTGTTATTGATAATCATCATAGTTATTTGTTTGATTATGAATATGACTACTCTTCTTCTTCTTCTTTTCTTAATGATCAATTATTATTGTTGTTATCATTTCTATTTTTTGTTGCTAGGTTTTATGATGTTTTATGGATTCTTTCTGGAATTCTAGGACATTTGTCGGATTGAAAAAGATTAGCCGTGCAGATGCTTGAAGGTGGAAGAGGAAGCGACGCTTGCTGCCATGACAGTACCAGTATCCAGCTTGGGATGTCCAGACTTAGTTGTCATAGCGCTTACTTGTCCGGCGTTTGCGGCAACGGTCTCTGAGGCTCAAAGTAGCAACCTCAAAGCGAAGAAAAGCTCAGTGATTTTCAGCACAGTGTGCAGCCGGCCTGTATTTCAGGATTTGCCCTGTGAGAGTTGTTGCACTCTTGCCATTTGCCACCAAGCTCCAGGAAAAGGGAAGAGCAGAAGAATCCAATGCGAACTTCTGCTGACATGGAGGAGACTTGTCCAACGAAGATTGCATTTCAGTTCCACCCATGGTATCCCATGCTGGGGAACCAGGAACTGCAGCGTGAAAATGATCGACTCATGCGGTCACTTCAAGAGCGTACAGCTCAAGAGAAGGAACTCGAGAGGAATGTGGCAACCTGAGAGGAATACTTCGATTTTGGAAGTGGGTTTTTCTAGGAAGTCTTTCTGCGGTTCATCATGGTAGGTCCGCTCTGTCTTAAGGCACGCATGCAGAGCATCATTTTCCAGCGGCGAGAGCAGGACGAGTGGTGTTACATGCATTTAATACGCTGGCTGATTTGGGGGAGACAGTTCAAATTTGTTCATAATATGTGTATATATTATGATATAATATAATATAATATAGTATAATATAATATAATATAGTATAATATAAATATAATATAATATAATATAATATAATATAAATCAAATATAGATATATAAATAATAAATGATATAAATATATATATACATTATATGTTTATCTATCTATCTGTTCGTTTGTCTGTCTGCCTGTCTTTCTATCTACCTATCTACCTATTTATCTATATCTATCTGTCTGTCTGTCTAATTGTCTAATCTATCTATCTGTCTGTCTGTCTGTCTGTCTGTCTATCTGTCGATCTCTCCATCTCTCTATCTCTCCATCTCTCCATCTATCCATCTATCCATCGATCCATCGATCGATCTATCGATCTATCGATCTATCGATCTATCCATCTATCCATCTATCCATCTATCCATCTATCTGTCTGTCTGTCTGTCTGTCTGTCTATCTATCTATCTATCTCTCTATCTATCTATCTATCTATCTATCTATCTATGATCTACATGTTCAAACAGTTTTCAATCATATTCATATTCAAATCTTTGACGCGAAACATGGAAGTTCTAGAGGATCTCCGGCTGGCTTGTGAGTCAGCAGCTTGCAGGCGCCCAAAGATTCCCGTTTCGCATTGCTTGAAATCCGACATCGGAGTAGTTGGCCTTTCTCTGTGTTCATGTCTCGTTCAATTCGATGCAAGAGGCCAAGCGTAAGTGAAGCTCCTGAAGTATCGGAGGCCTGAATGGTTCGTCAGATGTCATTGGTGTCACTGTGCCTTGGACATGACACTGAGGGTCAAGATGTTCAATCAGAAACGAACCAACAACATTCAAAACCTTGTCGGAGGCCTTCATTTTAGTTGAGTGGAGTTGCACAAATCTAAGATGGGAACCATTCCTTTGGTCAAGTCAACAAGTTACCTCCGGGCCAAACGTGAGAAGTGAAAGGGTGTCCAATTTGCCCGCAGGTGTCAAAAGGAACACCTGGCCAGCGAGAGCAATTGCCAGCAGCTTTGGACATGGCATATACCCTCTGGATCCCTCTGGTAATTTAACAACCTGCCATGGAACATGGCCATTTCCACTAGGCAAATCATCTATATACAAGCGGGCCAATTGTCCATACCGAGAGCTATGTCAGATTCCCAGAGGGTATACGTGTAGATTTGTAATCCGCATGCAATGCAGAGGATGCAGTATTGAGCCAGCTTTGTCATTTGTTCAGTTCAATCATAGTGGTCTTGCAATCTGACTCTTCCGCCGCCTCTGGCTTGAAGTACCTCACGAAAATCGCTGAAAGTCAGCATTTGATCAAGTCATCCAAGCACTCTCTGAGGAAACAAAAATGTTGTTTGTTCGTTCATGTGTGCACCACGGATGCATACAGACATACAGTTACACTTAACTACATACGCTTACAAGCACATGCACACATCAATACAGTTACAGTACTAATGAAAGTCCTGACCTCTTGGCATCAGTCAGTAGATCGTTGGATCTCCGTTTGCCATGAGCGAGAAGGGAACATCCCCACTGTTCCTGACCCTTTTGTGGCTTGCCTGTTCAAAAGCTCGGTCTGGCAATACATGCAGTTTGCCGTGATGTTGTTTTTAATTAATGCAAGCTTCTTTGCATTGAGTATGCGCCACAGAGCAAATTGATTTCCTGTTTTTTTGCATTGCCTTGTGCGAGTTGCGCGACACCCATTGATTTTGCGATCTCAGGATATTAGTCATCTTTGTCGTTCTAGGCCCCGGCCTTTGACCGACAGGGTGCTTCATGTTGTTTTCAATTTGCGGTGCAATTGCAGCCGCTGGAATTTAGGTAGCAGCTACTTTGGCTTGGCGGCTCTGGTGCGCCCCTGAGAGAACCCCGCAGACACGGCAGATCATGCCACCGCCGGCCTGACAGGTGCTGGTCTTGGCGTACCAGTGGTCTTCAAGTCAGAAAGGCGCCCAAGTTGTGCGCTCTGCTTGTTTTCAACAGACAAGTTTCTGGCACGGTTCTTGCTACCAAGTCTTGCTGCTTGCGATGGCACCATCAAGGACGTGAATTGACGACCAGAAATTGCTGCGAGGTTCTGTGCAGACAAAGTCTCAGCAGCAGAGCAAGGCAAGTGTCCATCCTCAAGGGTATCAGGACCGAAGAAACGTGAGACACTCTGAGAGGTTCCCACCTGTGACGCTATCCAATCACTATCCAATCATATCCAATCTATCCACTGTTCGCAGCAAGATTCAAGCGGTGCCAGGATCCGTTACGATGGTCATTTCTTCCTTCCAATGGTGCAACTTGTCTGAGTTTGATGGGTGAGATGGTTGCAAATTGATCGTCCAGATTGATCAAAGAGAAATCAGGGCATGCGTCTCAGACCTTGAACGCCTTGTCCTGATTTGAAATATTTGGAAAAAACACAAAAATACAGGGAAGTGGAAAACCACCGAGTTTCAGTAGAAGATTGTAGAAGATCATCTCCAGGGATTCATTTTTTTATGGTTACCAGCGCAGCATGCTAGATCGATCGTCAACACTGGCTACTGTGGCAATTCGTCCAGAGAGCCTTTTGCTTGTCACAAAAGTGTAACAATGTTCGCGACAGCAACCCAAGGTACAAAGAGCCAACACCTTGGAATCGACAAAGTATGAGAATGACCTTTGCGAGCTTAAGTGTTTAGCAATGCACCGGCCGACGCACGAACTTTGGCGGGAGGCAGGAACTGGATGCACTGGTTCGGAAGTTGGATGACAATGAGTTTTGATTAATTAGTTTTCAACAAGTTGCTCTTGTGCTATTTTGTTTTGTTTATTTTCTTCTCGTTTTGTTCTTTTCCTTTTGCCATGCAAACCTAGGACCAGTAGACTTCATATCTCTTCGTGTTTCCTTCGACGAAAGTGTTGTGCTAAAGTGGTTTGGTCAACGACGGCCAAAGTATATCCGAATCATGATCAAACCAAGAAGAGACCAGCAGAAGATTCAAAACGAGACCGAGGTAAAGCACAACCACCTGGTCCAAACCAGAGCTGTGAGGGCGATGACGGTTACCCAATGAACTATTGCAACAAACAACACAACAACGCTGCAAAGAAATTATTGAAGCATATATTTGATGTATTTTGATGTCAGATATGCCTGAAGTCCGAAGTGTTCTGAGTCAACAGCACCCACGTTCCGCTGCACATGAAAGTGCAGGCGAGCAGTGACTACCCATATGCTTGGCACTTACATGGACGCAAGAGACTATGGGAGATCCGTGTCCAGATGCGTTTGAAGCAGGCAGGGAATGGGAACCGAGCTGCAGAACTGCGGAACAGATTGCTGCACCATGACAGGTGCCTTCCAGCAAGCTCTATTTCGGGATAGAGCTGCCGGACTGTGAGGCTGGATTTTGAGACCACAGGAGAGAAAGAGAACACACACACAAACAATCACAAACAATCACAAACATACAGGAAAACCATGAAAAAACAACAAACAACATCAAAATTGGGGAAGTTTCGGACTTTTGAATGTGGACAATGTGGCTTGTTCTTGTGATTCGACTCATGTTTTTTTGCTTCCAAGCAGGCTGCATCAACAACTGCTCGACAAATGAAAGCTGTCCTCATCAGAGCCATCCAAGGCGCACAGAAAGATGCTCGGGAAAGGCCACTCAACGGATGTGATAGAGATATATAGAGAATATAGAGATGAACAGGGACAACACATGGGATGCGGCTGGGACATGTTTGAATACTTTGCAGCACTTAATGCATACAGTATATTTTTTAAAAAACATAATGTAGTACCACGTATTCCATTGGTGAATGGAGCCCTATTACTTGGACTCTCATTCTGGTTTCTGATATCATCGAATTGTGCACCCTCCTATACTGTACCGCAAATCCACTTGTCAATCATCGTTATATCATCAGTCCCCGTTAACAGGTCGGGGGGTCGCATGTACACGCGAAATAAAGATCGCATGTACGCGCGAACGACTTGGGGAAGAAAATCGCATGTACACACGGGCAGATCGCAACTACACGCGAATAGGAAACGGCCATTTTTTGCTCGTAAAAACCAATGAAAATAGAGACTGGTGGTATATGGGACGTTTCTATCTGCAACCATGCGTGGAAGTTGGTGGAAGCAGGCTATGTGCGGCCAAGATCGCAACTACACGCGAATAGGAAATGTCTTTAATGTAAGTTATCTCTCTATCTCTCTATCTATCTATCTATCTATCTAGCTATCTAGCTATCTAGCTATCTAGCTATCTAGCTATCTAGCTATCTAGCTATCTATCTATCTATCTATCTATCTATAAACCCTAAAGATGTCGTGGCTCTTCTTCCATCAAGTGCAAGAACATATAAACCCTAAAGGGGTCGTGGCTCTTCTTAGATCAAGTGCAACAACATCTAAACCCTAAAGGGGTCGTGGCTCTTCTTCCATCAAGTGCAAAAACATATAAACCCTAAAGGGGCCGTGGCTCTTCTTACAGCAAGTGCAACAACATATAAAGCCTAAAGGGGTCGTGGCTCTTCTTACATCAAGTGCAACAACTTCTTACATCAAGTGCAACAACATATAAACCCTAAAGGTGTCGTGGCTCTATTTGCATCAAGTGCAAAAACATATAAACCCTAAAGGGGTCGTGGCTTCAAGTGCAACAACGTATAAACCCTAAAGGGGTCGTGGCTCTTCTTACATCAAGTGCAACAACATCTAAACCCTAAAGGGGTCGTGGCTCTTCTTCCATCAAGTGCAACAACATATAAACCCTAAAGGTGTCGTGGCTCTTCCTACATCAAGTCCAACAACATATAAACCCTAGAGGGGTCGTGGCTCTTCTTACATCTAGTGCAAAAACATATAAACCCTAAAGGGGCCGTGGCTCTTCTTACAGCAAGTGCAACAACATATAAACTCTAAAGCGGTCGTGTCTCTTCTTACAATTAAATAAAATTTAAGAGTAGTGGTGTGTACATGTGATCGCGGTTGCAGAGTACATGCGTGTACATGTGATTGTCATCTGCGTGCGCAGGTGAACTCACTTGCGTGTACATGTGATCGTGGGGCTCACTTGTGTGTACATGTGATTATCAGCTGCGTGCGCAGATGATCGTAAGGCTAGAAAAAAGTCTCTGCGTGTACATGTGATCTGGATTTGCGTGCGCGGATGATCCCTTGACCCCGTTAACACTTGCTCTTTTGGGGGACATAGCATAACATAGCCATTTTGGGATACAACGCGATTCTCGTTTCATGTGGTGTGAGGCGTGATCGGCGATTTTTACTACTCCGATGGAGAGGATCCTGCCGAGGCCGCTGACACAGCATGGCAACACCTGGGATGACAGCAATGATCATCGGTCGGTGTCGCCATGTCGCCAGGTCACCCCCGGCGAAGAAGTGGAACCATCCACTTTCGTTATGCCGCTGTGGACCTTTGATCAGTTTGTGGTGTCAGAGGTTGGAGAGGAGCCGGAAATTACTGGCGACCTGAGCAACGTGGGAATGCGTCGGAGTGATGGACTGAAGGCAGAGCTTTGATCCCTGCCGTTTGTTGGCTGATTGGCTGCTGTTGTCCGCCAGATCTGCCTCCTCCCAGGTCATTGAGTCCCCCCAAAAAAACTTGCTACCTAGCGAACCTAGAACCTTGGAATTTGTAGGTCCAAAAATGAAAACCTGGTTTTGGAGGAGATTTCCCAAAAAAACAGGTTTAAAAAAAAAACACGTTTTTTTTTGCCCAGTTAGATGATGTTGACAAATATCTTCGCAAGGGAAAACGTCTACAAATTCCCATGGAGTGGCGCCACTTAATTCCGAAACCATGAATTCAATAGGAGTGAGGTTTCTATTTAATTGCCTGGGATGAGGGACCAGAGCTACACATCCTAACATTTTCTCTTTCTAAGACTTGGGAAACTAGTACTAGAGAGCATACCCCAGATTTGTTTTTTTTGTGTTTTTTGAAGACTTTTCTGAATATACCAAATGCTCCCTGTCGACCTCACCTGTTGACATTCAGCCCGTCCATAATATCTTTTTTGGGCTCACAGTCTTTCCCAACGTTTTTGGGATGTCCGTGCCATTCATTGCGCGGGTGAGTGGCCCACTTGTGGAAGAGAAGGTCTGCATTTCCCAGTGTTCAGGCGAAATTCTATGGCCCACCAAAAACATCTACGAGGTGGCTTTTGGGGGGGATACCAACCGCCAATACCTTCAAGTCCTAGACAAAAGTGTCACACCAATTGAGCAAGTCTACACTGAGATCTTCGGATGCCAAGCACCAAGATTAGCAGCCCCTTAGCGATGTGGAGAACTACAGTAAGCTTGGTTTCCTCTTTTGGCCGTTTTTAGTTGAACAACACGTATTTCACCCATAAACTTTCTTTGGGGCCACCACAAGCGCAAAGGTTTGTGGAAAGCTTCGCAATAGAATTGCCCGTTACTGCCCAGAACTTGTTGATGATCATGCATTAGACAATGAAATGTCTGAGATCATGAGCTCTAATGGCAGTTTCATGGCACAGTTAGTTCACTGGGTTTGCACCAGAAGAGCAGGAGGGCATATATCGATTCTCTTCTGCATACGGCACACTTTGTTCTTACACATTCTGTAAAAAAATGAATGATGAATTGTGTTGCAGGATGTATTTACATTAAAGGGTACTATGCTCCAAATGACATGTATCAGTTAACACTCTGGGCAAACGAGGACGATCCAGGCTCTCACTTACTGGCTCCATCGGTTGGCTCCTGTGGTTGGGGCATCTGTGAACTTGTCTGGGGAGGCAGGGTCAATAAATCGGTTCCAAGTGAACCCTATTCAAAGGAACCTTCCACATAAGTTTTGGGAATGTCGGTCTGATAACCCCATACATGTTGAAAACATTCCCGCAGGTATCACTTGAACTTCATGAGGGACGGGTAGCTATCCCACAAGCTCTCATGCGGGGTTTCCTTGAACCCGTTCTGGGGTGGCTTCATGAACGTCAACATGAAGAAGCAAACAGCAATACCGAGTTCAAAGTGTTCGAAAATGCAGTAACTTGTTCAACAAGTGTTTTGTACACTCCAAAGTTTGGGAACGTGTTTTTTCAAAGATGATTGGCAGTAACATTGAAATTCCCAATGGGTAGGTGCCCCAAGAGCTTTGCACTGAGGAGAGTCCGTATCTTGGTTCCTTCTTGGCGGCCCTGCTAGTACAACGTGGCTCCCGGTTTAGGGGGATGGCTTGTGAGCTGGCCAAACAATGTGCAGAGTTGCTGGTTCAGCACAGGCAGTCCTTCCTGGGCCCGTTGAATGAAGACAGTGTGTTTTCCTTGGCAGTGCACAGGGACTTCGGTGGCAAGATTGATTCTTCAATTATCTACTTGATTTTTGCAGGGGTTCTTGATGGCAAGTACAAAGATCTTCAAACTGGTTTGGATGCCCACAAAGTGAACTTGAAACCGGCGAAAATTTTGAAGGACTTTGGTTTTAAAAGATGGGTTGGGAAGCTGCTGTTTCTTTGAAACATGGTTGAGCGCATACCTAAATCACAACAATCGAACAGTTGAACAGAATAAATCAAGGTACCTATTTTTTCATGGCTTGCAGGACTGGGTAAATGCCTACCTGCACCGTCTAACTGTGGATCTGCAAGGCCTCAATTACTACCAGGCAGGGATGCATCAAACTGTGTTTAATTCCAAGAAATTTCCCGTAGCGCATGTGTATATTATATTTGTGATATTTGTTGCATGTGTATTCTATATATATAAATAAATGAAGATTAGGTATAGATTAGGTATAGATTAGGTATATATCGATACAACAAACAAACATACATATATATATAGTAACAGACACACACATTTTTCTACATGATAGGACGTTTCCAAAATCAAGAAAAAACAAAAATCGGTAGTCTAGCCTACAGAACTCAGAAAACTGGGGTCCAATGGCTAGGCAATTTTCGATGCTGGCAATCCAGTAGCTTCTGTCGGCAGCACGCTTGTTACCACCCTGTGGTGCCCTGAAGTTGGCAGACTAGCGGCACTCGCTCCGCAAGCGACTTTGCCTGCATTGGGGTAGAGCGTGGGCTTAGGGCTTTGGGGTGTCAAACATGTGGATTTCAATCTATGCTCATCCTTTCCATTCGAAAAACACACAGATTCATCTCAATTCCTGGACATGTCAAGCACTCTTCAAGAGAGATCCAATTTGTGTAAAACTAGCGCATTTGGGCTGAAAAGCATTCCTCGCCTTCAGTTGCATCATCCATCAGTGATCCTTTGCCATGTCGATGTCCAAGTTCAGCACTCCTGACAAGATGGTTCCAGAGCCTTCCACACCTCCCAAGCTGTACCCTCCGGCCAAGCGTTCTTCGCGTTTGATTCCTACTATTTCAGACCCCAAGACGCCATCTAAACAATGGGAGGTGCAGTCATGTGTTGCTGAGCCGGGAAGCCCATCGCCAAGTTTGGCTAGCACTTTGGTACTTGGCCAAACACCACCTAAAACACCACTTCGTGCTGATGCTCGTATGGACACTGGTGAGGCACAGGGAGAGGTCTCTAGTGGATCAAAGGGACCTGAAGGTGTTCGGGTACCTGTTGGGACGCCCTCTTCTACTTTCAAGACCACTCCCAAGAACAAGGTGAAGGGAAAGGAGACTGACAGTGCTGCCGGTGATTGGACAGACAGGTACGATCTCAATTTGCTGCCAATGATGTGTGCTGACAGTGATTCGGAAACCGACGTGCCTGTGAATGTGAGATTGATTACCCGAGTGAACAAACTACGCTTGGAGTACAGGGAGCTCGTGAGTTACAACAATTCCTACAAAGCCCGCACAGAATCATGGCCTTCCTTCAGAGATGGAAGCCTGAGGGGTACCGGATGGTTCAAAGACGGTAGCAAATGGCAGAAGGAGGGCGCTATGCCACCAGTGGAACTCCCCAAAAAAGTCAAAGCGGAGTTGAAGGAGAAGGAGCCTGGTCTCTTGATGAGCATGCAAGATATTCGCTACCTCATGGAGAACAAGAAAAAGAGCCCGATGAAAAAGAGCCCGATGAAATCAATGAAGGCAGCTTCAAAGAAGAAACCATCATCAAAGACAGCAAAGGGATCCCCAAAATCCAAAGCCACTGGTGCATCCCCCATCAAGAAGTACTTCAACAAGGACAAAACCTCCGGTGGCGTGCGCAAGCCTGCGGCTGCTTCGTCGTCGAGCGGCGCCAAAAAGTGAGCCAGTTGGCATCGAGGGGTGCCTGAGTGGAAAGCCAATTCGACTTGAGCGTGGTCTGTACAGAGTGCACTTGGACAGTAGCACTTGCACGACGGCTATGAAAGTGAAATCACAACAGCAGAACAATACATTAGTTTTTCAAATCAAAAGAGATAGTCATGATTTGACACTTCTCTGTTTGGATATGCCTTTGGGAAAGGCCCTGCATGAATCGCCACGCAGTCGGACCGGATAAGTAAGTTGAGTCATGAAACTCCGAGGCACTCAAGGTGTGGTAGACTCTCCGCCCATTTGTTCTTGAAGCTATTTTTTGTTGAGGGGGCCGGTGACAGTCTGTCAATCTCCAGTGAAATAGTGAGACATCTTATTACAGAAATGTTAGGCTTGGCTTGTCATATCAATAGTTCTGTGTTGTGCTTGGCCCACTTCATTCACCAACGGCTGCTTCGAAACAGAAGGGCATGTGTATGCAAATATAGGCTTCCACCATGCCACGCCCCGTACAGTCACCTTCCTTAGGTGCCTGGCGTTCGCTGATTCTTCTCTTGAATGGAACGTCAGAAGAAATGGTCTAGATTTTGTCTTCAGTGTGGGATAGTTGAAGCTAAGTATGAATGACAGCGTCATAGTGTGTCATGGATCTTGTATTGAAGTTTGCTGCCAACAATTCAACCGAGATACCAGTTGCTCGGCCGATTGACAACCAGGATCTCAGCGATTACGATCTCAATCATCCACCTGCGTTTGGCCACCGGTAGCCATGTATGGTTTACCCGCTGCTGGTGGTGGACGACCGAGTGGCGTGCATGGGGCACCCCCTCCACCCCCTGCTGGTGGAGTTGCACGTCGTGACCGTGGTGAGCGTGATCAGCAGCGGCCTCCGCCACCGCAGCAGCTTCGCGCGGCACCTGCACGTGGAGGTCTGGGCGTGGGTTGTGCTGGGACAATCTGGGGACTTGGGATTGAAATTATTTCATTGTTTTATGATGCACTAACACTGTAATATGCATAGTTGCGGGGTTGAAAATAATAAACCATTGAAATCTTGGGCTTAAAGTCTGTGGTTATTACAGGACTCACGGGCAACTCTAACTTTTTGAAGATTGGTTGGGGTTATCATCACACAGGTGAATTTCTTTTGACTGGTGTATGAATCCTGTCCCTGTAGGACAACCAGTAACTACACGACAGGTGGCAAAACCAGCTGCCGGTCGACGCAAGGCTACGCAAGCCCTTGATATTCAATCAATGTATGACATTGAGACTGCTGACCTTGCCAATTTGCTCAAGTCTTGTGACCGTCTTCAGTGGAACCACCAAATCTTGGCTAGCCTCAATCCTGAGGATTTCGTGGAAACTAGGCCAAAACGAGTTGGCGTTCATGTCGAAATCATTTGGACCCCAATCATCACACCCCTTAAGTCTTAAGTACTCTATGAAGGACCCACCCTCTGAAACCGCTCAACGCTCAATCGAGCCTCCGCTCAGGAGATTGTCGCAGTGCTGTTTGGCCTGGATCCTTGTGAGCCGCCGAACATTGCAGCTGGTGGAAAAGGCACGTGGAAAGAATGGCGTTCCCCCAGCTTTCCCCCAAGTACTACCTTCGTGTGTTTGTTCCATTTGTTTGGGTCACCAAAAAACACTCTTTGTCATAGCTCCCGTTTTTAAAACAAATAATTACCCGAATCTGGGAACAAAGATGAACCAGGTATACGGTATAAATGTATATCAAGGTATCTTCTGTTCTGTTCAAAATCCTGTTGCGTTTACAACTTTGCAATTTGTAGCCATTGTTGGAAACCCTTGCAGTCAAAGACTATCTGGATGGCATGGCTGATGAGTACCAAAGAAAGTGTTCCGATGGTGAGTTGGGCAAGTGTTCCTCGAAACCAAAAGAAATCATTCTACATTTTTTTGGTGGTTTCTACATTTTTTGTTTGGTCGTTTAGGCACTGGGGGTGACGCTGGTTAGTTATGAAAATATCAAATTCTGGAATGGGATTGCCACTTGACAGCTCAGATTCAAGCCGCAAGCTCATTCATGCAGTTCGACATGACAGGGCTCAGCGTGAGGAAATTCTACGTGGAATCGTTATTTATGAAGTTGCAGGGGTCGCATGTGCATTTCTGACCATGCCACCAACAAGTTCTTGCCGAATACAATGAGCGCATGGCACACTGAAGTCAAATGGGATTTCAAGTACTTTGCACAATAAATCATTCCACATTTTTCTTTGTTTTGGGAATAGACTTTTACAGGCCAACAGCGAACCAAGAATCCCCAAATCGTTTCAGGAATGTCGTTTATCTGCATGTCAATGACATAAATCACCGAACAACTCAGGGAATACAAGCCCTTCATCACCAACGGCATTCAATCTGAATACGTTGAGAATTTCTTGAAGGTGAAGGTTGTTGAGCCGACGGTCGCCAATGCATTTGATTTCACAGGCCCATTGCGTACATCACGAAGAGGTTCGTTTGTTGATGATGATTTTGATGGGCAGTCGGCAATTTCAGTCCCTTGAATTTGTCTTCTAAGCCAACTTTTTGCACAGAGTCCAATTTTCCAACAATCTTGGGAATAAAACAATAACCCACTAATGAAAACATCCACGTGATTGTCGTCTAAAACCCTGATTTGTGACAAGGAACCTCATTCGCGATGTGCATCCGAGCCAAAGCCTGTGGAGTGGATTGTGGCATACCCAGAGAGCTCCTCTCCCCTTTTGGTTAAGGTTTCAGATCCTACGTGCACAGCATGGCTTCCCGACAATGATGATGAGGATTACCAAGTTGCATACAACAAGAAGGCTGGCAAGTGGCTGGTGAGCTCTCCATCGCTTGGTACTTCAAAGTATGCCACTTGGTGTTCAAACCAAATAATGACATCCACCAAGTTTCCCCAATAATATTTACTAATACCACCCATGTCAAATTTCCCATCCCACATGATCGAAAGTTCCACCCAATGCATGTCCAAAATAAGCAGCTGTGGAGGTTGATGCGCTTTTGCAGAAGACCACTCCTCGGAAGCCGTCGCGCAGCCGTTCGCCCAAACGACCCGCAGAGGAGAATGTTGATGGAGATGGTCTTGACGCAATTCCGCTTAAGGATGATGAGGAAGGGGGTCTCAAAACAAAGTAATGCAGTGAAGTTGTAGAAATACAGTACTTTGTAAACAATTTTGGATTTGAGGGGCCACCTTGACCAGGAGGCTCCTCCACCAGAACCATCCCCGCCTACCTCTCCTACTCCCCCAGTTCCGAAAACTACGGCAGTTGCGAGTGCACCAGCACCACCGGCTAATATGAAGTGAGTCGCATTGAATTGAGAAAGGCTGCTACACTAGTAGCCAGATTTTGGCGCTGATGAGTGTCTGCTCTGCTCAGGATTCCATTCAGTTTTTAGCAGTGGGAACCTTCAAACCCTACCACAAACCCACAAAATGCCAATTTTGGGGATTTTAGGGGTATGTTCAATCCCAAACGCTTTCCCCAAGCAGGTTGGGACGCAGGATTAGACATACCCCAGCATGTACCACCCCCCAAACCCACCAAATTGTGAGAACTTTGGGGTGTCCACTTGGGAGATTTGGGGCAGCCATTTGGGAATACTTGAGATCTCCGTCTGGGAGTATTTGGGATGTCCCTTTGCAAAGGGAGTCATTTAAGGGTTCGGTAATCAGGAAGTTTGCCCACAAAAACTCATTGCTGCTTTATTCCAACCACCTTACTAATAGAAGGTTGAGCCAAGTTACTCATGTGTCAATGTCAACGTTTGCACGCATAAATCCTTAGCAGAACATCGATCGAGAGCATTGCACTGCAGTCACTGCATCTAGACTGGTGCCTGACGTGATGTGCAGAGTAGCGTATTTTGGGGGGCCAACAATGCATCCTGAAAATGCTGCAGAGTTTTTTTTCACATGAAGTCTGAACATAGGAAGCTTCCACTACAAAGTGTTGAAAGCACACTATTTCAGGATTTATTGTTCTTAGCAACGGTGCATGGACAGACGTGGCCCCCCCGGGTGATCATCGCAGACTAGTGAAGAGTGAACAGCTCACAAAATACTTACAGTATTACAGCTACTTCAAGTGAAGAGAAACAATGCAAATTTGTAGTGATATTGTGTCCTTGTGTTGCAAAGCATTCCACAGCAACGTCTCCTTTCCCTGCGGGCTGTGTATCCATCTACTTCTGAAAGCGTGGCAAATCAGTGCTCACCACAGCAAAGGTGCGAGAAAAAGTGACTTGTCGACTTCCACTTGTTTCAAAATTTCTATCCAAAGATCAGCGCTAGCATTAGTCATTAGAAGGGGAACCCACTTGTTTTGGGGGCTTCACCATTGCAAGAAGTCTTGAAGGGATCCTCAACCAAGTGACACTTAAGAACTAGTTGGTGGGCTCACGTGTTTTGCAGTCCACATCAAACGACATCCAAGGTATCAGAAAGATCCCTGCTGGTGGAACATGGTCTGCTGGACGATGACGTCAAACAGGACACCGAGCGTGAAAGGGAGGATGCATTGATGCTGCAAACAGCAGCAGGGTCTTAGTCTTGGAGTGAACGAGGTCACTTTTTTAAAATATATATTCCATGCTTCCCTTCCCTTCCAGATTACTGTGGGTATTTATATTTCCACCAGTTCACACCCCACTCCCCAGCTCCTTCCTCTGCCAAGATGCCAGCAAAGGAAATGGAAATCGCCGGGATCATCGATCAGGGATCCATGGCGCGGCTTCGTTGTGAGGCAAAGGCTGCTCAATCTCATTCCTTGAAGGCTGTTCAAATGCTTGCAAATGCGCTGTCGCCTGTGGTTGGCTTAGATCAATTCTCCCCACGAACTGCTTCACCGGCACACACACCGGAACTGGATGATCTGACCCGAAAACCTGTTCTCATAGTATGTGCTGATGAGGAACGGAAACAGTTTCTTGGTAAATTGTTGCCCTTGTCTGATATCCGTTTCCATTTCCATTCTTACTCCCAGAATTTCTGGTTGGCTCATGGGTATACAAAATTAAAAGAAAACACATATTTGGTTGCATGCAGCTTGTCATGTCATCCCAGGGTGAAGTGGATCAATCAGCTTGCATATGTGTTGCGGCTGCGCATGTGGAGAAAACAAGATTTTCATCACCGATCTTTCAACGATGCAAAGACTGCCATCCAGCATTGCGGCCTATGGGGCCCCGTGTTTGAAAAGTTAAACCTTTTGCTGTGCTAAACTAGCCCACGTCAGTGATTGAGGGGGAAATAACTTTATGTGGAAATAAGTTAATTATTGTTAATACATATTAATACTAGGACATGTTGTACGCATTCCACCTATGCCGTCCTCTGTAGGTGTACTTGCAGCTATCCGATTTGCATTCAGCATTTCTCGGTAGCCATTCAACAGCTATGACTTCCATCAGCAGGTTGCTGATCTCGTGCTGTGCTATCTCCAGATTTTCCCTCCACACTCTGAAGAGATACTTAGTTCTGGTTTTGATTTCGATAGTTTTTGACATTTTTTCGTTTATAGAGGCGTTCACAATCGCGACGTCAAGAAGAATACTACCACAAATAAGACCAACATAGGAAAGTATTTTCTGCAAAGAAACAAGTAACAATCTCACGGTGAGGCATCCCCAGGTTTCTCAATGATATAGAGGAGGTAAAGTTCGACTTGGAGCTACCTCCCGAAACAAGCGCGGACGCAGTACATGAGAAGTTGAGGGAAGCTGCAGAACAAGTCACTCACGCGCAAGAGGTTGGGGTTTTCCAACTCGAATCAAGTGACAGGAATTGATTTTGTTTTGCAAAGTAAACAAATAAGGAAAGATCGTTTTGTGGTGGGTCTGTTACGTCTTGCTTCCCCCAAGACACGCCGTGTTTGCAGGTGACCATTTCCAAGTTCCACCTGTGGAATGTCAAGTTTGGTTCATGCAGGCGTCTTTGGACATTTTTGAAAAAGATCTACCACTTCAGAAAGGTGCAGGTGGGAAGTGAGGACCCAGAAGAAGGTGAGGCTGAACAAAAGGGGGATGGTGGTTCCAATTCTCTTGAAGCACTGGCTGCGAAATTGAAAGCTCTTCAAAGGAGCAAGCACACGTTAGAGTTGGTATGTGACATCTTCTCAGATTTCCGTGTTCGAAAGCTGGGGTTCATGTGCCTTAGCTGCAGCTGTTATCAAGTCACGATTTGTGTTCATTGGTTGCCTGTTCTGTGCTTGGGGAAAAAGATGATTCGGGTTTTTCTGTTTCTTCAAAGATATGTTTGTGGAAGAAAACAAATGGTCTATATATATATATACCCATGCATCGAGTTTGGCAGGCTTGGGTGTGCATGTATCATCTTTAAGTGTTCAATGAATGCTATCATTTTGGCTCAAGTAAACTTGAACCAAAATAGCATTCATTGCTGTTTCTTTCTCGGTCGTTGTAAGGGGCGACCTTACTTGACCTTGATTGGTTGGTTCAAACTCAACACAAGGGGTGACCTTGTATGCAGCGCAAACTCCCAGGCATTGATATTCCAGCAGCCACTGAGGCGAAGATCCTGCATGCGGCTGCGTTTTTGGAATTCAAGAACCACGTGGAGAGGCTGGCAAGGGAGGGCTTGGGCCCGGCAGCATACACATGCTGGATGCATGGTATCGAGGTGTTGCACTCCCCCTACGTCATCACTACTGGGACGGACTCAGAGTTGTTTCCCCCCTTGCCGAAACTGCCCTGCTGCCTTGATGGATGTCCACGTTGCGCAGCTCATGTGGGTGGGTTCAAGTTCCCGTGGCTTGGCTTGTGGAATAGCCGGGGAGTTGTGCTGCCTGATGATGTGGCGCCTGCGGATGCTTGGGCGTACTACTACCAGCACCAAGAACCCATGGATCTCCTGCTGGTCTCGGCATACACGAATTTCAAGGTGGCCGATGACGTGGTGCCCCAAGAGCTCTATGGACTCCAGCTCAGATGTTCAGCGGGTGACGCTGGGCAACTGGGCCTGGGCGAGCTTTTCGAGCAATGGAGGATCTGGCTTCGATGTGTGGGCCCGCACGAGCTCCTGCCGATCTTCCTCGAGCCGCGTCACTTCCCCAGGGCCCCCAGGGGGCGACCCTGGCCGGCATGGGGGAGAGAGGGCGCCAGGGCTCATCGAGCTCTTTGTGGATGGCTGGAAAGCCAAGAGGCCGGAGTCCAGCATCTGGGGACTGCCTGCACGGAGTGTGGCGACCCCACCAGGCGCGTGTGTTGGGCCTGCTGCGTTGGCATGTGTAGTGACTGCTATACATGGAGGCAGCCATGCACAGTTTGTGGAGGCCGTAAGAAGATGTTCGCTGAAGGTTGATGCTATGACAGAGGAGGCACCTCTGGAGTCACCGCAGCATCTTTTTGCTCTCCGCACCTTAGCAATTTTGTTAGGGTGCAGCGCCATGGCATCAGGCGGAAAAGGCTACTACGCAGCTCAGGCGGCAGCCTCATCTTCGTCAGGGGGTGACCCTGCACCAGGATGGAGGGCGGCCGACTCTTTGATGATGATCGCTGCTCAGAGGGCTCGTCAATGGAGGGAGAATGAAGGCCTTCTAGATGACAATGACTTTGCCTATGCCTACACAGACTACGATCAAGTCGTTGGACTCGCTGGCCATCATGTCGCTGATGACTGGTTGCAGACGCGAGCAAGGGTCGAAGAAACCCTCCTTGCCGCTGGAGCCAAAGTCGTGGAGGACCACCCCAAGGGTTCCGTCACTCTGCGCCCAGTGCGCAAGACGATCTACAAGAAGAAGCCCAGAGCCATCAATGTCGACAAAAACCTGAGTGAAGCCGTCCAGAAGAGGGTGAACGGCGTGGTTTCAATGTTTGTTGGCATGGGCGCTTACAAGCCAGCCGGTATCTTGACCGACACCCTCAAAGCTGAATGGAAGCAGACGTGCAGGAGGATCGCCGAAAAGAAGGTGAAGGACGCTGAGAAGGCCACCATTGACAGAGTGGTCAACACTTGGTTGGAGCTGAGGACCTTCTTGGAGAGCCGGGGGCGACCCGCTCCTCCCGGAATGGTCGACCTTGACCAGTTCCTGAACCACACAGCGGCACCAGCACGGGCGCTCCAGGCTTTGAAGTGGATGAACAAGAATGCCGACCAAGATCTTGAGCTGGGCAATTTGCAAGTTCCCACAACACCCAGGGCGACTGGGCAGCGTGGGCAGGCTCCTGTGGTCGAGCCACCTTTGGTGCAGGCCTTGGAGGACCGCATCATGGAACTGCATGCGGTAGGCGATGAAAGGTGGTCAGTCCTCCTGGCTCCTTGGGTCATGGCGTTTGGCTGTTTGAGGTATGCGCACATATCTCGATCAGAACCCCGACGCCTCACCGCTGCATTCCTCCATTGCAGGTGCCCCAAAGGCAAACAAAGGCATGCTCGTGAGGGATTCGACTTTGCAGTGCCGGCAACCTTTGCCAATGGGTTCTTTTGGGCCAAGGAGGTGTTGGAGGCCTACAGGACACTGGCACCAGCAAGGCAGAGGCTGGCAGGTCTTTGTTTTTCGGACGAAGGACGCCCTTGGACGATCCTTGAAGTTCAAGAAGCGATGCAACAGGAAATGTCCGTGTTCCTCGACAATCCTGAAGACCTGACCACCTACAGTTGGAGAAGGTTGGCACCCACTGTGGCCCAATTGTTGGAATGCAAGCCTGAAGAAATGGCCGCCCTGGGCGACTGGCAAGCCAAGGGCGAGGTGCCAGAGGTGGGCGCGATGGCTTTTCACTATTCGTCGGCCAAATACGCCGCGTCGATCAAGGTGAAGTCACTGATCTGGGGTGCGACAGCAAAGCTGACTAGCAACCTGCTGTGGGAGGCGATCCCGCAGTCAGAGCTAGATGCAGCCCGGGCCCACGGCTTAGCAGAGGCCGACCGGTTGCTGAGGCAGGACAGGCAACCAATGTGGGCCTCCTCACACAACTTTCAAGATGTGAAGAAGAGGCTAAAGCTGTCACAACAATTTGTTGAAGCCGCACAACAAGCCCGCCAGGAGGCAGAAGCGGCACCGGCCCCCCAAATGCCGGACCACCTTCAAGGAAAAGTTTTGACAGCCACCCTGAAGAACGGCAAGGCCATCTGCCCAGACTACCAGACGGATTCGTGCCCGAACGAAGCAGACTCCTGTCCCTTCCGAGTGCACTTATGTGCCGTCTTACAAAAATCGGGACGGGCATGCGGCGGCAAACACGGCGCTGGTGTGTGTCGCATCAAGCGCGCAGTGCTAGCTGAGACCGCAGTCCCGGCAGCCCCCAAGCCTTCGGCATCCTTGGTGCCGGCAGCTGTTGGAGCGAAGGCTCAGTTCGGCAGAAAGAGGACCGTGGCAAGTGGAGCAACCGATGATGAGGTAGCAGAGGCTATGCGCTCAGCCGTCAAGAGAGCCCGAGGCAAAGCTGCACCGAAGACACCGCCTAAGGCGCCAGCAATTGCAGCCCCGAAGACGCCTCCAAAGGCTATGGCTACCACCCCCAAGCCAATGGCGACAGCCACAACTCCCAAGCGCATGGCAGCCCCTGGAAAGCCACAGATCAAGGCCATGCCCAAGAAAGGCCGTGGGAAGGCGGCAGGTGACACCTTGGACATGCACCTCGAAAGGTTGGGTGTTGGCTCAGGGACAGCTCAGGCTCCAACATGCATTTGGCAGTCTCGGAAGGGAGGTGGCCTCTACTTGGCGGGACTTCCAATGCGGCAGACCATGGATAAGTTCCCCAAGACTGCGCTGCAGATTTGCTGTTTCCCGCATGGTCCTGAGAGCCGGGGGGGGGTGACCCTCCCGAGGGCTCAGCTGATGACCTTTGCGGCGGCTTACAGCCAGGAGCGCAATGAGCAATGGACAGATGTGTGGCCAGCTGTGAAGAACACGGTCTGGCACGGAGACAATGTCCTAGTGCACTGCATCAAAGGGCGACACCGTGGTGCCTATCTAGGCATCCTCTGCCGAGCCTTGCTGGAAGGTGAGTCCATTGAGGCGGCCAACAACTTCGTGGAGAGTCGCCGAGACACAGAGCTGAACAAGGTGATCAAGGACCAAGGCATGAAGAAGTGGCTGCATAAGACCTTCCAGGACACAGCCGTGGGAACACAGCATCCTGAACCCCAGGGGTATGCAGCCACAGAGCGTTCCAGCACACATGTCACGGTCGAGGATGGCATCACCTTGTGCCAGCACAAACAGGCTGACGGGAAGGCGAAGCGCCTGGTGAACCCGTACATGTCCACGGACATCTATGAGGCCCTGGCCTGGGAGCGTCCCTGGTGTGACCAGTGCCTCCGACGAGCACCGGCATCATGGTGGCCACCGGCCTGATCGACCAAGCCGAATTTTTGGCCTTTGCGCTGATTTAGCTGCATCGGCCCGTTCCGGCCATGGAGAGCCGAATTCATCAGCTCGGGGCTTGGATAAGAGCTTAAATCCAGCCTGCATGACCGCCCCCAGCAGTGACATCGAGTGCGTTTGAAAAACAAGAGCTGCTAGGTTACAGTGGGGGGTCCACTGTGGTGACCTCACCTTTCATGAGCGACTCATTTCCTTTTCATTTATTTTTGCACTGGCATGTCGGACAAGCAGGAGGGGGACTCCAGCGGAACATTTGACATCATCAGGTGACTCCATGAAGGTGAATTCATGCGATGCCTATGTTGTCATTTCACATCCTTGCATGTTTTGTATTTTAGTTTTTGCTGAAGAAGCGTCCTATCTGTCATGTCAGGCCGGTCGAGCACACTGCACGGGGGAGACCCGAGGCGCAGTTTTCAGTCAAAGGGAGGGATCCCTGGGCCTTAGCTAGAGGGGTGTCCTCAAGATCAGGCCATGGAGACTGAGTATGGTCTATCCACGTGCTATGGCTTGCGCCCAGGATCTACTTTTCTGAGAGACCACTGCGCCAGGACCATTTGAGAGTCTTGGAGATGACGAAAGACAGGGCAAGCAACATACAGATGCAATCCGGGTGGTCAAACAAGAGGTTTGCTCCCTTGATTGCTGAAATTTTCAGTAATTTGACCAGGACATACGTTCTGAACAGGCTCCAGCTTGATCAGACACCCTTAGATTCAGATGGCATCGGGAAGGGGCTTGAGGACTGTCAATGCTTTTTCCAACTCTGCGTAGCAATGGCTTCCCAAAGGGCATGGACCATGATGGTACACCGTGTGTGCCAGCCTGATGGTTGGCTTGGAATCTTGGATGAGGACCCAGATGCACGGCGTGACAGTCTGGAAACCTTGAAAAAGGACGTCAAGATTATCACTGATGCATGGACACTGCTGCAAGCGAAGGATGCAAATGTGGATTGGCAGGCCAGCTTCTTCTTCTGCCTTACTTCATTGCACATCAACCTGTGACATTGCTAGTATGTAGCATTCTTCAGCAGTTAGATTTATAGATGGACAAGTGAACCTCCAAACGCTGTACTGATGAGAACCCACTTCCCAAAACAATTTCAGTTTTTCAGTTCACAGACAAAGGGCATGCAGAATTGACTCCGTGTTTCATTGACTGGCAGGGACTTCAGCTCCTTTTTGATGATCTATATTTTCACAGACTGACGCTTTGCCAGGACGCTTGTGAACTCTCACAAAACCATGTGTCACCAGAGATGATACATAAGTTTTTGTGGGTGCACTTTTTTAAAAGAGCTAGGCACTCAGAGTTCAGAGCACATCATGCGCGTCATCGCGTAACACTAACATATATAATTATATATATGCACGTGTAATATACATTTATATATATAATAATAATAATAATAATAATAATAATAATAATAATAATAATAATAATAATAACACACATTAAGAAGATATTGCGCGCGCATCAAAACACTGACCACATGAAGACCTAGTTATACATGCAGTGTTGCATTGTACTGCATTACTTCTGTTGCGCATGTACACCGTTCTAGAACCAAACCTTTTTCTTCTGACATTCCAAAAGTTTACCGCAGGAGATGTGGGAGCACGGCCAGAAGTTCGACTGGGATATCCATTCCATATATGCACACATCTACAGGCTTGGAGACACCTTGGCATCGAGCAAGGAAGGGGTCGAGGACCTCTTTGGGAAGGGGGCTGACCTCAAGCGCTCAAACAAAAACCCCTTTCGTGCAGGATCCCTAGAGCGATTCCACTTCCAAAACTCGTACTGGGTCAGGTTGCCAGGAGATGCTTACCCCAAGGTGTCAATTCTAAAAGAGGATATGGCACATGTGCAAAACCAGCCGCGTCGCACACATGTCAACTTGGGCGCAGCAGCCCCTCCGTCTACCACTTTGAAGATCATGCGGGCAGCAATTTTGAAGAAGAAAAGGGGTTACTAAGCACAACTTACTAAAGTACCAGTGTCAATTTTTGGAGACCCACTTCTCAGGTGTGAAAACTGTTGAAACGGGTTTGTTTGTAATGCTTAAGCAATGGAAAACTGGGTTTGTTGTTTTTTCCCCGGTGGTCAATTATGATTGCTCGGCTTCATTCTGAGGCTTGCGTGCTGCTGAAGATCCACGTGTTGCTGAAGCTGAACGGGGTGGCGCTTTGCCAGACATCGACGATGCCAAAGCTGCGTCTCACATTGCAGAGCTTCAGTCAGTCGGGGCCATGGTCGGGCTAAGGAAGGCTGCCGCTCTGGGGTACCACACTGCACATTTGTGGGTGGGCAAGCTTATGAACTGCGGACTTCTATTTGAAGAAATTCTCACCAATACGTGCTACCTCAGTTTGGGTTTTCATTCAGCGGGGGGAATTTGCTGGCAAGTTTGTCCCTTGGGGCCTGCTGATGAGAATGGCAAGCAATATTTCAGCCTGGTCAAAGAAGGGATGGGGCCTGAAGAAGCAAGAACATGCCTTCAGTTTTTCTGCCCAACAAAGTTGCAGCTGTCTTCATCAAACGAGAATGAGGAAGAGTATGCAGGGGTGCCAACCACAGTTTGTTTTTCAGCGCAAATTGAACTGTTGTTTTTGAAGAATACGGGTAAATATTTTTTGTTCGTGATTATAAACTCTTGCAGTGTTAAACCTAATTTTTGTCTTCAACTTTTTAGCACTGCAACATGGGTGACAAATCCGAGGTTGCCCATGGGATGTACCGGCTGATGTGCAAGGAATTTTGCTGCAACGCACTGGCCAGAACGAATCTTTGGTTCGCTTTTGGCTGCGCTTTGGTAAAGTGGAAACAAAAACAGAGCTGGGAAAGCTTGTGAAGCTCCTTCTTTTTGCCAACAAACTCAAAGTTGTTCGCCACAAGGAGAAAACAGCTGGATTACGGTCCCAAATGTTCCTCAGAGTAGCTATTTTAGATTGTTTGTATGCTAGTTTGTATGCTTTCCTGTCTCCCATTCAATTTTCACTTGCCTCCCATTCAATGACCCTGCGCGCATGCGTGTGTGGGTGGGTGGGTGGGTGTGTGTGTGTGTCCGCGTGTGAAAACATGCCTGGACAACTTAGGTTTACCCTGATCCGCGCCTACTTTCCTGACCTGAGCATGGACAAGACCGAGAACATGCTTCTTCGTTGGGTGCCGGCTACCAAGGATTCAGTCGACACTTCCAAACCGAACCTGAAACCAAGTGGCTTTTACGCATCATATTTGGCAGATGTTTTGGGGCAGTTGGACGGAGAAGAGGACGGGAAAGATTTCCGGTCTCTAAAAGATGTTGTCGATGATTACAAGAGACAAGAGTTTGTCCTGAGTCGTGTTGGCATGAGCCGCAGCCGTGCTAGCCACTGGACACCGAGACAGATAAAGAATTTGAAGCCGCCCTCATCTACCCTTGTCTGGCAAGTGACCGCAAATGCCTTCCAGGGCTACTACCCCATACCTCAGAAGGTGCTAGATGAGAAAATAGCAAAAGCAACCTGAAGAAAATCAAGACGATGTGGTCTAGGCATCGGGGATACCAGACAAAACGAAACAAACTGCAAGCGCTGCAAGAGATCGTCAAGTGGCTGTGGAAGATGCACAAGGAAAACGGTGGTGATTCTTAGGCTTGGTTTCACCTGGTAATTTCTTACCGTTTGTCTATATCTCTCTGGTATGAGTTTTTCACTCCCGTAGTGAGAGTTGTTTGCGCCAGTTTGTTGTTTCAGCTGAGGATGCCTCCGGAGAACCTTCAAAACAACAAGTGGAAAGCGCTCTAGAAGAAGCAGAGACCGCGGTGCAAGATGAGACTGGCAACGTTGCGGAGGAAGATCTAGTGGACATCCCCAAAGATGTCATGGACTTTCAGACTGACAAGGCAAGCAAGACGGACAAGACCGAGAAAGAGACGGGGTCACCAGATTCTGCAATGTCCGGTGCTGCTGACAGCAGCAGCAAGGACAGCTCCAGCAGCTCAAGTTCTGAAAAGCCCAGCCCCAAAAAAGCACAGCCTCGAGCACAGCCCAAACAGGGTCGTGGCCGGGGGAGGGGAAAGGTAGCCGCAGAGGCACCCGCAGTTGAACAGCCTAAGAAACGCCCAGTCCCACTTGACACCAGCAATGTCAAGATCAACCCTAGTCTTAAATTAAGGCTGGATGCTGCTGCAGATGCAAATGCTTTAAAATCTGCACCATCGTCCAGTTCAAAACCACCTGCAAAGAGGAGAAAAACCTGAGAGAAAACTCAGAAGATGTTCTTATCGTCCAGCTCAATTTCGTTTTTGCACATAAAAAAGGACTTGTGAGAAACGAAGAATAGCAAAGACATGTATGTGTGTTTTTGACACATGCCAAGCTCTCAGGGAAACTCAGACACAAAATGTGGCTGATACAACTCACAGAAATTCACATTCGCGAAGCGAAAAAAATGATTCACTTGCTCGTGAAGGATATTCATCATGTCATCAAGAACTTCAAGGCGAGGTTTTCCCAGGGGTGTCAGATTCCCAACCATGGAAAATCATGAAAACCCATGGTTTTACAAGTGGGGTATGTTGGTTAGGGGTAGTTGACAGACTCTTAGACTCTTGGTTTTTGAATTTTGGGGAACAACATATGTTTTTTTTGTAGCACTGGCGCACGAAAAGATAGGTTCTTTTAAAGAACCCGTATTTATCCCGTAGCGAACCCGTATTTTGTTCAAACTGGGCAGAACCTAGGTTTTCAGAACCCGTATTTAAACCGTAGCGAACCCGTCTTTAACCCGTAGTAAGCCGTAGTAAAAATATGGGTTCTGGGCTCTGGTTCCTAGGTGCCCTGTGACGGGGGTTTAGGCCCGATTTGCAGGACAAGCTTGCTCCAAAAAGTTGGATCCATGACTTGCTGCCTCAAAGCTGACGCTTTCAGCATTCTTTTCTCAATTTACAGGGATGTCAGGAATGATAAATGGCTTCTTGTGGATTCCAGTGGATATGATGGAGCAAGTGCAAAAAATGATGAAATATCAGGAAGATAAAAAACAGGTTCTTTTTAAGAACCTGGTTTTTGTTGTAAAACCCCGGCTTTTTTCACTGGCCCTACAATTTTGCAGGTCCCCGGTTCTCTTGGTAGGCCTATGTCAAGGAATTGCAGAAGTGCGTCGAGCATTTCTCCAAAGACAAGGCATGACCAAAAGGACTTTGAAGGATTCTTTTGATTGTCAGGATCAGTTGTAACCTGATCTTGGAGATGAAAATAGATGAAATAATATGAAATCAACGTGTTCATGAGACTCATCAGATGAACCATGGGCAGGTCTACACCTTCTGCATCTGGGGCGTGTCCCAGTTCTTGGATTGTATACGCTGGGAAGCACGAGGCATATTTCCAGGCAATGTATCTGCAATAGCCATGGCAGCAAGTATAGGAAAAGCTAAAAGCACTTGCTTTTCTTGACACCTCGACATGTCACTTTAAATGCGCAGATGCCACTGCCAGCCAAGGCATGGCGGTGAACTTCTCTCGCTTTGGGCTGTTACTTGGATGAAATCAACATGAAACGAAACGAAACGAACGTGAGGGCTGTGCCTGGGCCATCCATGACCCACTGAATCATTGGTGAATTGTTGGTTCTGCTGTGTTCCGCTGAAGGTGGAACCGTTGGTACAGTGATTTTGTGTTGATTTCACATGATTTCACACCCCAGGAAGCCGCCCTTGAACATCGCGATCTATGAGATGCCGGGAGATCATCCAGATGCAAGGCATCTCAGATCCAGGAAGAGGCAGACCTTCCGGGCAAAAAACATCACATGATTCACATGGCAGGGTATGTTCCCGTGGTTCCGCGCTACTTTCCTTCCCACTTCTCATGCAGCCTTTAGGTTACCAGGGAAACTATTTGAATGACACATTTGATTTTTTTTGTATTTGGTTGCTTTGAGCACAACACCTTTCTGCCACCAGAATGATACTCATAGATATTCACAGTGAGTTCAAACAGTTCAACTGGCCGTTTTTCCAGATACTACTTGAATGTGGCAATGTGGAGCACACTGCAGCCTCCGGAGAAAAAGAAACTTGAGGAGCTGATAGGCTGCTTGCCAAATATTGGCCGACTGGCTGAGCTTGGAAGTCGCGTGAAAGGGATGCATTCTAACCTTTTGAGCCAAGATGATTATAGAATATTGTAGAATATATTATTTATTGACTATTGTAGAATATTGATGAATATATACGGGTAGGAGTTTCCCTTAGGATTTCAGGGGGGTTAACCCCCCTATAGAGGATGGATTTTCTACAGTTCGAAAAGCACGAATTTGCTTAAATGATGCTTTCGAAGTTCCCCCATTTTTCTACAGAACAACTTTTGGAGACCTCTGAGTCGCAAGATACTGATTTTCTGGATAGTTTAGGTGCCCAAAATCCAGAAGCATAATGTGAGCATATGTGGCTCTAGAACATATTTCAATATATTTCATATCGTATTCGCAAGAATATGCGATTCAAGTACGGCGGTGTTTTTCTAAGGAAAAATGCTAAACATAGCTTCTAAGATGCACTTCTTATACGCGGCCATTTTTCTAGGATACCAAAATTGGTTTGATGTCTGTTGATAGGTTTTCTTGGGTCCCTAATTTATACCGCCTACATGTTCTACTAGAAAAACACACGTGCCAACCGGACCAGGCGAACTGGTACAGGTATATGAATATTGTTGAATATTATAACGAATTATAGAATATTACAGGATATTATAGGATATCATAGGAACATTAAAAAAAATGTGTTGAGTGCCACTGAGTGCCCAGGTCCGCAGGAAGTTGCTCCAGAAACAAGGCCACGGCACACGCTGCGAAGTATGGACGTTTTCGCGTGTTGTCAGAGTCTCAGTATGTATCACGCGTGTATCAGTGTCTTTGGCAAGTCCCACCCCATCCCAGACGATCCACCAATCCGATCCCAGACCAATCAGCGTCTCAGCTTCGTATCAGATTCGCAATTTTGGTTTTCAAATAGGGGAAAAGTCAAAAACCCAATGGTTTACAACAAAGATTTCTGGAACCCATTTGCAATGTTCGCCTCAGGTTCCGGGCTGACCACGGCGTATTTGTGAGGGCATTTTCAGCTTGGCAAACGTCAAGGCGCAAAGGTTTTCAGCCCGATTTGGCTCGAGCTTACTGGAGCTCCCACATTTTTTGTCAGATTTCCGTTGCAATGGAATTTGGCAAGCAAAAGACTTGGCAATTTGGCGTGGTGACTGCAGGCTTTACCGAGGTAATTTATTTTCTGCATCTAGCATATACATCTTTACTTTGTGTTGAAGACTTGGGAAGAACAGGAGATTAGCCCGCAACGACCATTTTGAACGCGACAAAGACTACGCTCTTTGTTGATGCTTTGTTCTTTGCCGATGTGCTCCTGGGGACCACTGTCCTCTAAAATATGCATCCATCATCAATCGTATCTTCAGATTCTTTTGTGCTTGGGAAAGGAATGGCAACGCATGTGTTCTCTCTGGAAGCACACACACAAATTTGATCAAATTTGTGCAGCTCATCCTTGAGAGCACAAAGCTATGTAAATATGTAGAGTTGTCGTCGATGGGTTTGGTTATGGAGTGTTCCATGCCAGTCCTCCACTTCACCAGTGGAGTTAAACTTGTGGTTCTGTCCATGCTCCGGTGTCAATCCTGCGTTGGTAAAAAGAGATGCGATGCAAGAAACAGGGGCACAGGTGCGGTCACCAACCAAAAAACAACAAGCTCCTGGCATTTGCCCATCTAATCTCATCTACAAGGCATTTGAAGCTTCCAATTCGTGCCGCCAAGGCAGGGCGACGGAGTGAGTCAGTAGCAAACTTCAGATGTGTCGGTGCAATTCGGTGCATATTTTGTGATGGATGGCCAGGCTTCGGTGGGACAGCAGCTCTGGACTTGGAGAGCGCAGGGACTGAATCTGCATTTGGCTTGCCAGCTGGCCTCCAAATTCCGAGAACGGAACAGACTTTGGAACATAGTGAATCCATGTGAATCCAAAACGCAAACTTTGGCCCTCCTGAGAAGACTTTGCAGGAACACCCATATGGAACCAGTTGCGAGGTCTGCAAACTGCGAAGCTGCGGTTTTTCCAGAGGCTGAAAGCTCAGGAATTCAAAACCCTCGAAGCTGCGAAGGCTACACTGACTGCTTGGATTTGCATGGTGCATCTGTGTGCCTGAACCGTGTACCAGGCATCAAGTTCTGCAAGATCGAGCAGAAGTTCAGTATCGCAACCGAATTTGCAGCTTGATCCAATATGAACATATGTCCATTTGCTAAATTGGTTTCCACTGGCAAGTGATTGTTTTGGGACACCGATTGTATCCTTGATGGTGCTCCACATTCGTACTTCGCAAGTGGTTATCCATGGTGATGCATGGTGATCCATGAGGTTGCACGGTGTGGAGGCAGAGGACCGGCACAACTGGAATGCTATCCGCCATCCCAAACTAATGTCACCGATACACAGCGGCAGGACGGAGCTGATGTCATCAGTTGGATAACTCCATGCCTTGCCGAAGAGGAGACCCGGTGACACCGCTTTTGAAGCGGATATGAATATATATATATATATACATATATATATATATTAAATTTCACGAGCTCCTGGGATTTTGTGATTTTTAGGGAATATTGGATATCAAGGTCAAGATGCAATATTTGGTGCAGTGTACGCGCACATAGGTGGCACCAAAAAACTTAAGCGTCATGGTTTGCACGGGTTTGCAGTGGATCAGCCTTCCATAAATGGAAGTGGTCCAATTAATCGTTCAGAAAAAATGAAACGGTCGGAAACGGTCGGAAACAGGCGGAAACATGATCAGGCCAAAACTTGTTCAACCCGCATTTTTTTTTAAATAAGCATTTCCGCGCAACGCCGTTTTTTTTTTGAAGGTCCAAAGGTGTCCAAGGGGAAACGGTTGGAACCAGTCGGAGATCGCACCTTCGCTCGGCAAAAAAGACATGTTTTTACACAATTTTCAAACATGTTTCATGAACATATGCTACAAAACGACTACTTTTTTCCGACCGTTTCCGACTGTTTCCGACCGTTTCCGACCGTTTCATTTTTTCTGAACGATTAATTGGACCACTTCCATTTATGGAAGGCTGATCCACTGCAAACCCGTGCAAACCATGACGCTTAAGTTTTTTGGTGCCACCTATGTGCGCGTACACTGCACCAAAAATTGCATCTTGACCTTGATATCCAATATTCCCTAAAAATCACAAAATCCCAGGAGCTCGTGAAATTTAATATATATATATATATGTATATATATATATAGAGAATGGGCTAGCGCCCTGGTGCCGCCGACCCTCCTTCTTAGGAGGGGTCCGGCAGAGAGAGACCGGCACAGTCACCCCACCCAACCGTGTTGGTCTGCTCGGGCTCAACTATGTAAGCATAGTACGGCCCAGGAGGGGCATCATTTCGATTTAGAAACCCCTCACCACCACTTCCCTTTCTGTCTCTGCATCCTACATGTAGACAGTACTGGCAAATAAGAGCAGCTTTGAGCATATGAATCAAATCAGCGCTTGTAGATGTAGCTAAAAGCCACATCTCTGTATACCCTTTTTCATGGTAGCTTTGATATCGCAGCACCGGATTGTGGGTGACCCCAATTTTGAATACACAATGACGGATTCCAATTTTGTTTCTGAAACAATCAACCTTTTCGATACAATGGGCCAAAAGCTTTCCACATGTTATCTTAGACGCGCCAGTCCGCGCACAGTGGCACAGAAGGCCAAAGGGCTTCACAGTCTCCCAGTCAAAGGTTGAAGCATCAAAGTCATCAGCAAGCTTGGCCAGATCCTTTTTGGATGGGTGGGTCAAACATGAAATGATGTTTGCACACAGAAGTATTCAAAGTCTTTTCCTATCGAATTTTTGCAGTATGCAATATCCCCAAAACTGATGACATAAGAAACCGGCCGGAGGGTGAAAATCACGTCATTACCTCGCTTGCCATGCACCAAGCAGCCATCTTAGATGGTTTGGCAGGACTGCTTGCTTCCCCAGAACCCCCAGTAGCTAAACCTTGGGAGAAGTAATCCATATAGTTGTTTTCATCGCCAGTGTCTTTCCTGAGCTGAACGTGTGAGCAGGATCTTGAAAGATTTGTTTAACACTATTGTGGGGAAATGGGGTTACAGGATTGTTGAATATAGTAATATAAACGCTTTTGGAAGTATGCAACATTCAGTCAAAGAACGGGTTCTTTGCAGGATTCAAAGGATCATCAGCCTCACCATGGAATCGCAAGGATAGCACCGGAGCTGGTGTTGATGGAGGTAGCAAACCAGCAAGCTCGCAGGTAGGTTTCAATTTCCTGAGTTCCATGGACAAAAAGGCTGCATTTATTGAAAGTTGGTAATTGGTAATTTGACAGGTATGCCTCCAACAACTGCAGCCATGACATTTCCCATGTTCCTGTTTAACAGCGCCAAGTCCAGCAACCCGCTTGGCGCCAGTAAAGGGGCATTCATAGGTCAGTAAAATATCAAGCAGGTCATCCTTCATGAGGGCCACTAAATGGAAAGGTCAGAGCACGGATCAGTTTTGCCCTTCAATCTGTGATTTGTTGAATGGCGCATGGACCGCCATAAATTCTTTCAGGAACCCTCTTTGTAGATACCGAAGAGAAAGTAAACGGCGTGGCAGCGGGCACGCAATGGCGGTAGAGTGTGTTTGGATTGTTCGCGTAAAGCCTGGGGCTGGTGGAGATGCAGCGTATGCAAGGTACAGCAAGCAGCGTGCGCTTTTGAAGCATGGCTGGCGCAGCATGGTTCTTGTAATGGTGACCAAGTCTGCAGCAACTGCTGGAAATGCCCCATTCCCCAGGGGAGCATCAGCAAAGCCGTACAACGGGTAGCTGCAACGCAGGCGAAAGTACCGGTGAGGGCAGCGAAAGAGAAAAATGCACGTGCCATCGCGGATGTCTGGGCTGCCATCGCGGAAAGAAAACGGAATAGAGAACAGGAAGGCGGGCAAACGAAGGAAGCAGAGCCGAAGGCAACAGAACGCAGACAAGACGACGGAACAGAAATGTCCATCGCGGATGTCCAGGCTGCTACCGCAGCACAAAAACGGAAAAGAGAGGTGGACATCGCCGAAACACAGGAAGCAGAGCAGAGAGCAAAGCAACGCAAAGACGGAACAGACAAGGCCCGAGAAGGGCAGACAGACTTGCAGGCTAAAGAGAAGGAAGGCGCCAAGCTCAGCGAGAAGGCGACGGTGCCAGCAAAGGAAGGAAAAGCAACGCAGAAGAGAAATTTATGCGAATACATTTGTCCGCATTGTAGTGAATCTGTGACTAGCACCGTGCGTACAGGTCGAGTAAATCATCGCCGCAGATGCGGGAACCGATTTCCTGTGAAGGACGGCCTTGTCAGCAGGGTGGCAAAAGCCTACGTGTACGTGTGCCCATTTTGCATCGGAGAGATTTTGAGTAACACCAAAACGGGGCAAATAGACCATAGAACTGTGTGCGGCAACCAATTTCATGTGAAGGACGGCCTTGTCAGTAGGGTGGCAAAAGCTTACGTTTATGTGTGCCCATTTTGCAACGGGGAAATTTTGAGTAACACCAAAACGGGGCGAATAGACCATAGAACCGTGTGCGGCAACCAATTTTATGTGAAGGACGGCCGTGTCAGCAGAGAGACGCGGCGCCGTGCCCACTCGTGCCCGGCGTGTCAACCCAGAGCCTCCAAAAGTCCTTAATTAAGGAGATACCTTAATTAAGGTCTCCAGGATTTTCTTAATTAAGGACTTTTGGAGGAACTTCTGGAGACCTTAATTAAGTGATCTGGCTTTGGTGCTGTTTTTGTGGTATAATGGCTAAGTTTGTGTCAAAATTGTCATATGTTTTTTCTCTGCTGTCCTTTAGAAAGTTTTACTTTTTGCAAAAAAGTAGGCAATAATCTCCTCATAGGAGATTTTGCTTTTTCTTTACAGAAACTATCCTCTGAGGAGGTTTTCTTTCCTCATCTCTTTGTAGAAATCTTTCTCTCAGGAAATTTTATCTTCATATCCTTGAACAAATCAAGATGTAGCAAGCACCTGTGCATGAGGTCTCAGGTCATGGGCAAAGATAGGAACAAAAAACAAATGTGTGCTAGTGCCTTCTTCACAAGAATTCCTTTTTTCCTCTTCATGCAACAGGCCACTCTGGAAGTTCGTCTTGAGACATGAATTTGTACATTGTATTTCTGGAAGTTGAAGCAATTGTAATTTCCTCAGATGTGATTGATCTGTGGCATCAAACCTAATTAAAATCAATCAAGGGGAAAAAAAAGAAGAAAACAATCAATGGCAAACAAGGTTCTCCCATATCTTCAGATGTCCAATTCTGAGAAGGGCAGCACTCATCAAATTCACATGGAAGAGGTGGTGCTTGTGCTTCAATCTCCAAAACATCCCTTCAGGATCGCTCTCAGAGAGGGAGACATAAAGTAGCAGGAATCTTTGCCCTGCTGTAGCTAATTCTTGTGGGTTCCAAAGGTCTCTGGACAGCGTGCTGCATTCAATCATGGAAAATGGTGTTTTCAAATGTGCTGAGCTTGTCCAGCAATGCCTCTGCAATTTCCAAGCTCCATGGTATGAGAGGCTTGGTTTCTCCAGCAGATGCTCTAAGCTTGGGAGCTGAGACTTTGCTTGTTTTTGCCAGTATTCCTGGGCATTCCCATAGTCAAAGTATCAAGCCTGTTGTCCACTGAACTTCTTCTGTAGAAAGATTGCATGGATCTAAAAACAGAACTCAACCTCTTGTCTTTGCTGGCTCCAGGAAATCTATCAAGGAGGAAATAAATCAAATTCCCTAGAAAATCTTGGGCAACTCCCAGGTCACAAGCATGCAGCCAATCAATAACAAAGCAATCTATCTGGACGCCTGGCACAAAATAATGCAGATATTTGCTTTCCTTCTGTTATGCAATCAACAAAATGATCCATGGTCGTTTTTCTCTGCATGGCTCCTCCAAGCTAAGTGGTGCAATCCCTGCTGTTATCTTTGGTGGCATAGCACCTATAGCAAATGTTGTCTGTGCCAGGCCACCCACTGAGGTTGAATGTGTTTTTGTACATTTCCAATCTCCTCTAACTTCTGTGAAAAGTTGCTGCTTCTCCAGGAAGACAGGAATGGGTTACCTGGGTGCATGGAAAGAATCCAGCTTCTGTTAGGAGTGTCCAGTCAGAAACCAAAAAGAAATTGGCTGATGATTGATCTTTCCAGGAAAAACAAGAAAACAGGCAATGACAGGCAACTTTTTTTCACCTTGTGCTCACCAGCTCTGTATCCTCACTTCAAAGTGCAAAAACCGCTACATCCTTCTCTGCACCCTATATCCTATATATCTGTATATGTATAGCTCCATGTATATATGTGCGGGAGCATTGCTAAAACACATAGTCAGAGTTTAGAGAAGGATTTCTCCTCAGAGGAGTTTAGCCTTCAAGGAGAGCCTGGATTCTCCTTTTCAAAGCTTTCAGCCCATCTAGGTGCTGACTTCCTTTTTCCTTCCAGTCTGTCAACTTCTGACACAGGGCCTTGGCCTTTGCCTGGTCCATGTCACTGGAAATTTCCAACTTGGAAGCAGCAAGGTCATTACGCAAATCATGTCCTTGCCAGGCTTCTGGTGCATAGCCTTGAGATCCTTGAAGAGAGTGATGATAGCCTCATATTTTTTGGCCACCTTGGTCTTGGCACTGTCCACCACTTTGAATGAGCTCTGGCACTCAGCAAATGGTTCAATCTTGATGTCTGGACCTTTGTCACCCAAAGCCAGGTTCATCTTGCTGACCTGAATGTCACCTGTGTCAACCCTGACCTCAGATGTCTGGAGCTCTGCTTCCTTGGTAGTGGCTTGCTCTGGTCGGTGAATGTAGTAGTACTTGCTCAGCAAAGGGTTGGTAGCATGTTCCTTCTTGAGTGGTGGATCCTGCTGGGTGGTGATCCCCACCATTTCATAGCAGTCTTTGAGCAAATCTTCAAAGATTTTGGTCTTGTCAGCAGGCTCTAGATCTGTCCAGCTCCACCCATTGTGCATCAAGATCTCAGGAGCAGACCTGAGCTGAAAATGCAAAATGCATGCCGTTTTAAATGCTGGATGTGGTTTATGTATATATCTTGATGGTGCAAGACTATATGCATATATGTATATATCCATATGTGTGTATATATTAAAAAGTAATGTATATATATATAATATATATAATGTAGGTTACTGATTAGTGTGGGGAGGCCCCCCCCCCTAAACAAATTTGGGTTACAGAATAGTGTGGAAAAAACAAATTACCGGGTACAGAATAGTGTAAAATCAAAAAAAATTGATAGATTTAAATTGATTTCAATTTACTTTCAATTGATTTCAATTTATTTTGAATTGATTTCAATTTACTTTCAATTGATTTGAATTTATTTTAAATTGCTTTCAATTTACTTTCAATTGATTTCAATTTACTTTCAATTGATTTCAATTTATTTTGAATTGATTTCAATTTACTTTCAATTGATTTCAATTTACTTTCAATTGATTTGAAGTTACTTTCCATTGATTTCAATTTTTTATTTGATTTCAATTTACTTTCAATTGATTTCAATTTACTTTCAATTGAATTCAAGTTACTTTCAATTCATTTCAAGTTACTTTCAATTGATTTCAATTTACTTGCAATTGATTTCAATTTACTTTCAAGTAAAAGAAAAAAACAATCACCTCAGGAAGCAGCTGGACACAATAGTGTACCCCCAAACAAACCATACTATTGTGTATCAGGGTTTTGCTCATGGACTACCCCCTTGAAAAAATGTTTGAGTGATGTTTTTTAATTGGGCTTTAATAAGGCATCATATATTTTGGGAAATTGAGCATTTCTGAGAATTCTAAATAAAAGAAACTAATTGAGAAAATAAAAGAAACAAACTTTAGCAAAGGAAAATGTAAAGGGAATGTAAAAAAACAAAATCACCTCAGGAAGCAGCTGGACACAATAGTGTACCCTCAAACAAACCATACTATTGTGTATCATGATCATATTCATTTCAAGTTACTTTCAATTGATTTCAATTTACCTGCAATTGGTTTCAATTTACTTTCAAGTAAAAGAAAAAAGAACAATCACCTCAGGAAGCAGCTGGACACAATAGTGTACCCTCAAACAAACCATACTATTGTGTATCATGATCATTCATGTTTTTTTTGCTTGGCTGAAACTAATCCTTTGGAAAGCCTTTGGTTTTGATTCCAAGAAAAATGAAGCTAAGTAAAAGGAAACAAACTTTAGCAAAGGAAAAGGAAAAGGAAATGGTTGAAAAAAAACATAACCTCAGGAAGCAGCTGGACACAATAGTGTACCCTCAAACAAACCAGACTATTGTGTATCAGGGTTGCTCATGGACTACCCCCTTGAAAAATTGTTTGAGTGATGTTTTTTAATTGGGTTTTAATAAGGCATCATATATTTTGGTAAATTGAGCATTTCTGAGAATTCTAAATAAAAGAAACTAATTGAGAAAATAAAAAAACTTTAGCAAAGAAAAATGTAAAGGGAATGTTAAAAAACAAAATCACCTCAGGAAGCAGCTGGACACAATAGTGTACCCTCAAACAAACCATACTATTGTGTATCATGATCATTCATGTTTTTTTTTGCTTGGCTGAAACTAATCCTTTAGAAAGCCTTTGGTTTTGATTCCAAGAAAAATGAAGCTAAGTAAAAGGAAACAAACTTTAGCAAAGGAAAATGTAAAGGGAATGTTAAAAAAACAAAATCACCTCAGGAAGCAGCTGGACACAATAGTGTACCCTCAAACAAACCAGACTATTGTGTATCATGATCATTCATGTTTTGTTTGGTTGGCTGAAACTAATCCTTTGGAAAGCCTTTGGTTTTGATTCCAAGAAAAATGAAGCTAAGTAAAAGGAAACAAACTTTAGCAAAGGAACAGGAAAAGGAAATGGTTGAAAAAAACATAACCTCAGGAAGCAGCTGGACACAATAGTGTACCCTCAAACAAACCAGACTATTGTGTATCATGATCATTCATGTTTTTTTGCTTGGCTGAAACTAATCCTTTGGAAAGCCTTTGGTTTTGATTCCAAGAAAAATGAAGCTAAGCAAAGGGAAACAAACTTTAGCAAAGGAAAAGGAAAAGGAAATGGTTGAAAAAAAAACAATCACCTCAGGAAGCAGCTGGACACAATAGTGTACCCTCAAACAAACCAGACCATTGTGTATCATGATCATTCATGTTTTTTTTGCTTGGCTGAAACTAATCCTTTGGAAAGCCTTTGGTTTTGATTCCAAGAAAAATGAAGCTAAGTAAAAGGAAACAAACTTTAGCAAAGGAAAAGGAACAGGAAATGGTTGAAAAAAAATCACCTCAGGAAGCAGCTGGACACAATAGTGCACCCTCAAACAAACCAGACTATTGTGGATCTCGATCATTCAATTGATTTGAAGTTACTTTCAATTGATTTCAATTTACTTTCAATTGATTTCAATTTACTTTCAATTTACTTTGAGTTGATTTCAAATTACTTTGAATTTACTTTCAATTGATTTCAATTTACTGCCAATTTACTTTCAATCGACATTCCATAGAAATCTAATAGTAGTCCCAAAGAATTTTAATAGAAATCCCATAGAAAGATCATAGAAATATCATGGAAATCCCATAGGAATCTCACAGAAATCCCATAGAAAGATCATAGAAATAACTGAAATAACATGGAAATCCCATAAGAATCTCACAGAAATCCCATAGAAAGATCATAGAAATACCATGGAAATCCCATAGGAATCTCACAGAAATCCCATAGAAAGATCATAGAAATAACATGGAAATCCCATAGAATCTCACAGAAATCCCATAGAAAGATCATAGAAATAACATGGAAATCCCATAGGAATCTCACAGAAATCCCATAGAAAGACCATAGAAATAACATGGAAACCCGTAGGAATCTCACAGAAAGATCATAGAAATAACATGGAAATCCCATAGGAATCTCACAGAAATCCCATAGAAAGATCATAGAAATAACATGGAAATCCCATAGGAATCTCACAGAAATCCCATAGAAAGATCATAGAAATAACATGGAAATCCCATAGGAATCTCACAGAAATCCCATAGAAAGACCATAGAAATAACATGGAAATCCCATAGGAATCTCACAGAAACCCCATAGAAAGATCATAGAAATAACATGGAAATCCCATAGGAATCTCACAGAAATCCCATAGAAAGATCATAGAAATAACATGGAAATCCCATAGGAATCTCACAGAAATCCCATAGAAAGATCATAGAAATAACATGGACATCCCATAAGAATCTCACAGAAATCCCATAGAAAGATCATAGAAATAACTGAAATAACATGGAAATCCCATAGGAATCTCACAGAAATCCCATAGAAAGATCATAGAAATAACATGGAAATCCCATAAGAATCTCACAGAAATCCCATAGAAAGATCATAGAAATAACATGGAAATCCCATAGGAATCTCACAGAAACCCCATAGAAAGATCATAGAAATAACATGGAAATCCCATAGGAATCTCACAGAAATCCCATAGAAAGACCATAGAAATAACATGGAAATCCCATAGGAATCTCACAGAAATCCCATAGAAAGATCCTAGAAATAACATGGAAATCCCATAAGAATCTCACAGAAATCCCATAGAAAGATCATAGAAATAACCTGGAAATCCCATAGGAATCTCACAGAAACCCCATAGAAAGATCATAGAAATAACATGGAAATCCCATAGGAATCTCACAGAAATCCCATAGAAAGATCATAGAAATAACATGGAAATCCCATAAGAATCTTATAGAAATAACATAGAAAGATCATAGAAATAACATGGAAATCCCATAAGAATCTCACAAAAAAAAACATAGAAATATCATAGAAATAACATGGAAATCCCATAGGAATCTCACAGAAATCCCATAGACAGATCAAATAACTGAAATAACATGGAAATCCCATAGGAATCTCACAGAAATCCCATAGAAAGATCATAGAAACATCATGGAAATACCTTGGAAAACCCACAGGAATCCAATAGAAATTCCATAGGAAAGATCATAGAAATACCATAAAAATCCAATAGGAATCCAATGGAAATCCCATAAGAATACCATAGAACTCCCATAGCACCCCTTCAGAAATCCCATAGAAATCCTCCAGAAATATCATAGAAACATCATGGAGACCTCATAGGAATTCCACAGAAATCCATAGTAATACCATAGAAATACCATAAAAGAAAAAAACTTTAGCACAGGAAACGGAAAAGGAAATGGTTGAAAAAAAACATAACCTCAGGAAGCAGCTGGACACAATAGTGTACCCTCCAAACAAACCACACTATTCTGTATCAGGGTTGCTCATGGACTACCCCCTTGAAAAATTGTTTGAGTGATGTTTCTTAATTGAGTTTTAATAAGGCATCATATATTTTGGGAAACTGGGCATTTCTGAGAATTTCAAATGAAAGAAACTAAGAAAGTAATTAAGCAATTAAAAGAAAAAAACTTTAGCAAAGGAAAAGGTAAAGGAAATAATTGAAAAAATCAAAAAATCATGGCCTCAGGAAAGCAGCTGGACACAATAGTGTACCCTCCAAACAAACCACACTATTGTGTATCAAGGTTGCTCATGGGCTACCCCCTTGAAAAATTGTTTGAGTGATGTTTTTTTTTGAGTTTTAATAAGGCATCATATATTTTGGGAAACTGGGCATTTCTGAGAATTTCAAATGAAAGAAACTAAGAAAGAAATTGATTGAAAGGAAAACACTTTAGCTAGCAAAGGAAAAGGTAAAGGAAATGATTGAAAAAAAACAAAAAATCATGACCTCAGGAAAGCAGCTGGACACAATAGTGTACCCTCCAAACAAACCACACTATTATGTATCAGGGTTGCTCATGGACTACACCCTTGAAAAATTGTTTGGGTGATGTTTTTTTAATTGGGTTTTAATAAGGCATCATATATTTTGGAAAACTGGGCATTTCTGAGAATTCCAAATGAAAGAAACTAAGAAAGCAATTAAGTAATTAAAAGCAAAAACTTTAGCAAAGGAAAAGGTAAAGGAAACGACTGAAAAAAAACAAAAAATCATGACCTCAGGAAACAGCAGGACACAATAGTGTACCCTCCAAACAAACCACACTATTGTGTATCAGGGTTGCTCATGGACTACCCCCTTGAAAAATTGTTTGAGTGATGTTTCCAATTGGGTTTTAATAAGGCATCATATATTTTGGAAAACTGGGCATTTCTGAACAATTTCAAATGAAAGAAACTAAGAAAGTAATTAAGTAATTAAAAGAAAAAAACTTTAGCAAAGGAAAAGGTAAAGGAAATGATTGAAAGAATCAAAAAACCATGACCTCAGGAAAGCAGCTGGACACAATAGTGTACCCTCCAAACAAACCACACTATTATGTATCAGGGTTGCTCATGGACTACCCCCTTGAAAAATTGTTTGAGTGATGTTTTCATTGGGTTTTATAATAAGGCATCATATATTGTGGGAAACTGGGCATTTCTGAGAATTTCAAATGAAAGAAACTAAGAAAGTAATTAAGTAATTAAAAGAAAAAACTTTAGCAAAGGAAAAGGTAAAGGACATGTTTGAAAAAAAACAACAAAATCACCTCAGGAAGGCAGCTGGACACAATAGTGTACCCTCCAAACAAACCACACTATTATGTATCAGGGTTGCTCATGGACTACGCCCTTGAAAAATTGTTTGGGTGATGTTTTTTAATTGGGTTTTAATAAGGCATCATATATTTTGGGAAACTGGTCATTTCTGAGAATTTCAGATGAAAGAAACTAAGAAAGTAATTAAGTAATTAAAAGAAAAAACTTTAGCAAAGGAAAAGGTAAAGGAAACGATTGAAAAAATCAGAAAACCATGACCTCAGGAAAGCAGCTGGACACAATAGTGTACCCTCCAAACAAGCCACACTATTGTGTATCAGGGTTGCTCATGGACTACCCCCTTGAAAAATTGTTTGGGTAATGTTTTTTAATTGGGTTTTAATAAGGCATCATATATTTTGGGAAACTGGGCATTTCTGAGAATTTCAGATGAAAGAAACTAAGAAAGTAATTAATTGAAAGGAAAACACTTTAGCTAGCAAAGGAAAAGGTAAAGGAAATTATTGAAAAAATCAAAAAATCATGACCTCAGGAAAGCAGCTGGACACAATAGTGTACCCTCCAAACAAACCACACTATTCTGTATCAGGGTTGCTCATGGACTACCCCCTTGAAAAATTGTTTGTGTGATGTTTTTTAATTGGGTTTTAATAAGGCATCATATATTTTGGGAAATTGGTCATTTCTGAGAAATTCAAATGAAAAAAACTAAGAAAGAAATTGATTGAAAGGAAAACACTTTAGCTAGCAAAGGAAAAGGTAAAGGAAATAATTGAAGAAAACAAAAAAAATATGACCTCAGGAAGCAACTGGACACAATAGTGTACCCTCCAAACAAATCACACTATTGTGTATCATGGTTGCTCATGGACTACCCCCTTGAAAAATTGTTTGTGTGATGTTTTTTAATTGGGTTTTAATAAGGCATCATATATTTTGGGAAATTGGTCATTTCTGAGAATTTCAAATGAAAGAAACTAAGAAATAAATTAATTGAAAGGAACACACTTTAGCTAGCAAAGGAAAAGGTACAGGAAATGATTGAAAAAAAACAAAAAATCATGACCTCAGGAAAGCAGCTGGACACAATAGTGTACCCTCCAAACAAACCACACTATTTTGTACCTGGATGTAATTTTCTGTGGAAGGCATCTGGAAAATTTCAATGATGGAAAATAAAAAGTAAAAGGAAAAAGCTTTAAAAAAAAGAAAAAAATGAAAAATGTTTGAACAACAAAAAAAGACCAAGACACAATTGTGTATCCTGACACAATGACACAATTGTGTATCCTGACACAATTTTACAAAATAATAAAAAATATATATAATTAAAAATAAAAATAATTAAATTATTTTTTTTATAATTAAAAATAAACATAAAACATAATTTCAAATAAAATAAAAAATAATTCAATTAAAAATTATTATAATTAATTAATTAAAAATAAAAATAAAACATAATTTAAAATAAAATAAAAAATAATTAAATTAAAAATTATTTTAATTAAAAATAAAAATAAAAAATATGTTTAAATTTTAAAATAAAATCAAAAACACTTAAAAACTAAAAAACAAAAAATGAAAAAAAAACTTACACCAAAATCCTGTGGACACAATAGTGTACCCCTCGATCATTTCCAGAGTTACAGAATAATTTTGAGGTCTGTGGACACAATAGTGTATCCCCACACTAATCAGTATCCAACATTATACATACATGTATATATATATATACATATGTGTCTATGAGTCTATATGATATATGGCTACCTACAGTATCTCTTCAAAGAAAACTGCTAACTCTGTGCATCACTCCTCAAAGGAGTGGCCTAAGTGTTATGTATAATCCATAAAATTGTTTAGTGGAAACAGAAAATGTATTTCAACTATACCTAGAGACATGACTTCCTCTCAAGTTATTGAAGGGTGTATACTGTATACCCTTCAATAACTTCAGAGGAAGTCTCCTTAGAGGAGCTGCTGGATTCCACACTGGAGAGAATCTGCTGAAGGTTGCCCCTGATCCCACCTCCAGCAATGTACTTGGCCACAAGGCCCCTCTTCTCATCTGCCGACATGGAATTGCATTTCTGCAGGGCAAGGGTTTCAATGGCACTGATGATGAAAACAGAATAAGTTTCATGCATGTTGGAGTTCAACAATTTCATGATGAAGATCAACCAAAAATGTATAGGTCTAATTGATCACATCTTTGCTATATATGTATATATTGGCTCATGCTGATCTAGATTTAGATTTACTTTTTCTTGCAACCCCTATCCTCCAAGACCATCTGTGCACCCTGAGCTTGTGGATCCTTTGGGTTCTTGGCTTTGTACTTCAGGGCAGTGATGAACTTGAAAACTTCTGACCTAGAAACATCATTGGCAGCCTCCACAGGCTGAACCACTGAAGGTTGGCTAGCAGCCTTAGCCTTAGCTTTGGCCTTGCTCTTCACCTTTTCCTTGACAGGCTTCTTGGGCACAGCAGTTGACTTTCCCATGGCGGCAGCAGAATGAATTGTGTATTTGAACCAATACCAGCTTTGCAAAGATACATATATTATTCACCAAGATCACAAGAAACAGGAAGAAAAGCATTGCTGAATTCATTGGTGTTAAAAAATGTTAAAATTTTAACTTTTTTTAGCTTGTTTGAACTGTTAAAAAAACTAGGTTTATACATATAAATCAATTGAAAACAAGTTTTTTTAACAGTTAAAAAAAGTTGAAAAATGTTAAAATTTTAACATTTTTTAACACCAACAATTTTTTGGGGCTTAGTTTTGGAATTCTTCTGATCCAACACTTCCACTATGACACATTTGATTGGGGTCCCTGGCCATTGGTAGCCCAGCCATTGTGCTGCCTCTGAACCTGACTTCGCAAGTGCTGACATGTGAAAGATGTTGCATGTTTGGTGGAAGGGTTCAGTATATAATATTTCTCCTCTGAGGAGTGCTGACTCTAGTCATATCATACACATAGATTTGGAAATGATACCTTTGCATTTTGAATATATATATATTTGAATGCAATGGGGTGGGTAGTGACTCCTCTGAGGAGTGCCACTTTCTTAGATGATCAGACTACATCCCAAGTCAATGCAAAAGAAGCTCCATGATGGTCAATCCCACAAGACAAAAACTTGGAACAAGATATGAAACACTACTGCACTCAACACAATTGTCAACAGTTTGAGGATCCACACAGCTCTCTGCAGCAGGGTCTGGCCTGAGCGCAACAAGGGTTGGAAGAAGATGTTGTTGTGAATGGGGGGATGCAAGTCTTTGTTGACTAAATGTTGGGCCGCTTGTGCAAATCAGACTTGATTCTTTCCAATGACATTCAAAAACAAATCATCTCCTCTGAGGAGATTGATACCAATTGAGATATTAGCTACAAGACCTCATCTGAGGAGGTCTTGTACTTCAAAGAGCAGGAGCAGCAAGGACCTTTTTTTCTGGAAGATCAGCTCAGCGTGTCTGTCCCTTTGCAGGGCAGTGATCCACAGCACACACAGGTCCTTTACCAGACCTCCACTGCTGCCAGTTGTACTCCTGCTACTGTCTGCGCCAAGGAGCTGATTGAATTGCCTTCTGGACCCTTCGGTCCATCCAGGTCTTTTGGTCCAGGGAGAGGTTGGGCACTGGCTTCGTTTGACACCCTTGCTTCTCTTTTTGTTGGCTGCCTGGGCAATGGCCTGCTGGCACTCCTCTCCCATATTGTGCAGCTCTGGTGGCACAGATGGCTGTGGAGGCACAGATGGGTGCTCCTGTATGTCGCCACTTTCCAGATCCTCTATGATCAGTGGAGTTTCTGCAGCTGGCAAGGGGGCTTCTGGCACTTGCATTGCCTCGGCCAGCTCATCCTTGTACTCAGCCAGGCCATCCTGCAGTGCTTGGGATAGCTGCCTGCATTCCACCTTGGGTTGCTGAATCCTTTGCCACTCTGCTGGACTCCATTTGGCACCCCATTCGTATCGGCCCTTGGAGCACAGCTTCTCAGCGGCGTGAGGATCCAACATATAGAACCCTTTGCAAAGCAAATTGGCGCACAATCCTTGGCGCAGGTAGTTGCGCGTATTGCACAACATGCAATGCCGCAGGCTGCTCAGCTCCTGCAATTGCTCGATTTCTTCCTCTTCGATTTTCACCTGCATCAGTGGCTGTTGGACTTTCTCAGCTTTTGGATCTCCTGATGCATCAGCCATTTCTGCAGCTTCTGCAGCTGCTAGTGCCTCTGCAGCCTCAGCCTCAGCAGCTGCTTCTGCTGCACGCAAATCTGCATCTATTTGCTCTGCTTCTTGCAGGGTATATCGCTTTGCCTCTTTTGCTGCAGCCTGTCTTGCCAGGACTTGCTCCAGCAACTCTTTCTTTCTCCTCTCCTGCTCATCCATCATGTGCTTCCTATACAATTCTTTTTGGAGCATTTTCTGTTGCTTCTTCTTTTCCTTCTCCTTTTCCTTCTCCTCGTCAAACTCCTTGTCTTCCTCTTTGTCTTCATCCTGAGGATCATCTTTTCCACCTCATCCATCTCCATCTCCTCCATCTCCTTCTCCCCCCTCACCTCCTGCACCATTTCCTCCCCCCTCACCTCCTCCATTCTCACCTCCTGCACCATTTCCTCCCCCCTCACCTCCTGTGTCATTTCCTCCCCCCTCACCTCCTGTACCATTTCCTCCAGCAGGTGCATTTCCTCCACCTTCATTTCCTGCAGGCTCCTCATCAGAGACTTCTGCTGGTACACGAGCTGTGCCATCTTCTTTGTCGACTTGTACCTGGCATTCAAAGCCTCCTCTAAGGAGGGTTTATTAAATTGGAAGCTCTGAGGCTTTTAAACACAAATGAATGTATATGTGAGCAAAAAACACTGAGCAGGACTCCTCTGAGGAGTGCTTCTGATCACAAATGAATGTATGTGGACCAAACAAGGTAAACATCACTGAGGAGTGTACAAAAACACCTTGAGACATGAGACTTTGTTTCAAACAAAAACCAGACCTGGCCTCAGTCTCTTCCACGAAGGCATTCTTCCTCCCATAGATCTCAGCTGGAGCACTTGGGTCGAATCCTTCCCTAAGCATCTTTCCCAAAGCCATCAGTGTTGGCATTTAACACCTGCTTGGCTGGAGCCAGAAAAAGCTGCACAGTTTCCACATAGTTCAACAAGAATGCTACACAATCCAACCTCTTCCAACCAAGTACTTGTTTCTGATACCTTCAATTCTAATACATGAGACATAGACAACTGAAAAAATGAGACACTGCAACATGAAACATGCAAACTCAACCTACCCTGTCCACCAGAACCCATTGGGAATCCAGACATCTCCTCTGAGGAGATGTTGCACATAGTGGCATGGGGCTGCACCTGGCATGGCTGCTGGATAGAAGGAAACAACCACAAATATGAGGGAAGGAATGAAAGGGAAAACATGTTTATATCAATACATGTTTCAATATATTAAAACATCACTCCTCTGAGGAGTACATCTGTCCATATATTTCTTTGAGGTTGTTTGTTTGTTGGTTGACATGATTGTTAACAGAACAACACACATATGAGTGGAGTAAAAAAAAACATCTGTCCACCCCTTTGTTGGTTACCACTTGTTACACCCCTGATATTCCCCCATATATTATACTCCTTGGCTATCACTTTTACATATTTTTGAACCCCTTACATCTCTTTTCCCCCTTATGATGACAAAGGTGCAGCTTCAACTTGCAAGCCTGCAGAAAAACAAAACAAGCCAGAAGCACCTGTGTGGTTGCCAAACTTGTGTGCATGCAAGGCACAGAAAACTTGGTTTGAGCCAATGATCTCCTCAAAGGAGATCAAGATACAGCAAACATGATTTTTTCAATGTTTCATCAAAAAATATCAATGAAAAAGCAAAAGATCCAGAGACCTTAATTAAGTGATCTGGCCAAAATTCCAGATCACTTAATTAAGGCCTCCAAAACCATGATTTTTAGCAAACCTCCAGATCACTTAATTAAGGTAGCTACCTTAATTAAGGACTTTTGGAAGCTCTGGGAAACTGTTGTGTGGTCATCCCGCTCGTTCCGGGAGATTCACGTCAAGCATGACACGCCCGCTGGGAAACCGTGCAAGAAAACGAAATGGCACGTGCCAGAACAGAAGGCCCGTGACAAACGGTGAAGCAAATGGCTCTTGTTACTTCTACTGTACGTGTAGCTCCTTGTAGCTGTGAGAGTTGCCTTGGAAAAGCCTGCGGGAGCGTTTGAAGCCGGGCAACGGCAGGCTCAGAATTGCCTTGGAAAGGCCTGAGGAAAGGTTTGAAGCCCGGCGTGCAGTTGCGAGAGTTGCCTTCGAAAGGCTTGCGGGAGGGTTTGAAGGGTTTGGGGCCCGGCAAGCGGCAGGCTTGAACGCCTTCAAAATAAGAGATTGCCGTGGCGTGTAGCTGCGAGAGTTGCCTTCGAAAGGCCTGCGGGAGGGTTTGAAGGGTTTGGGGCCCGGCAAGCGGCAGGCTTGAACGCCTTCAAAATAACAGATTGCCGTGGCGTGTAGCTGCGAGAGTTGCCTTCGAAAGGCCTGCGGGAGGGTTTGAAGGCCCGGCAAACGGCAGGCTTGAACGCCCTTAAAAACAGATGGCCGTGGCGTGTAGCTGCGAGAGTTGCCTTCGAAAGGCTTGCGGGAGGGTTTGAAGGGTTTGGGGCCCGGCAAATGGCAGGCTTGAACGCCCTTAAAAACAGATGGCCGTGGCGTGTAGCTGCGAGAGTTGCCTTCGAAAGGCCTGCGGGAGGGTTTGAAGGGTTTGGGGCCCGGCAAACGGCAGGCTTGAACGCCCTTAAAAATAGATGGCCGTGGTGTGTAGCTGCGAGAGTTGCCTTGGAAAGGCCTGCGGAAGGGTTTGAAGGGTTTGGGGCCCGGCAAACGGCAGGCTTGAACTTGAACGCCCTTAAAAACAGGATGGCCGTGGCGTGTAGCTGCGAGAGTTGCCTTCGAAAGGCCTGCGGAAGGGTTTGAAGGGTTTGGGGCCCGGGGGAAGGTGTCAGGCCGGGCAAATGGCAAGCTTAAACGCTCTGAAAAGCAGAATGCTGTGGCCTGAGTGGCTCGTGAGAGCTCCCGCGGAGGAGCTGCCGCGGAGCGGTTGACGCCTTTGAGGCTTGGTAAACCGCTTAAACACAGACAAGCAATTGTTAGTGGAACGACCTTGGAAGAGGAGAGGGCCATGGCCGTGAAAAAGCAGGTTCCACACCTCCGGTGGTCCCAGGCGCCGCCCCTGCCTTGGCCAAGGCAGGGGTCGGCGGATTATATTTTATTATATTATATTATTTGATTTTTTTTATATTATCCCATATTATCCCTAGTCTTCCGACTGCTTGCTCAGGAGGTGTTTGGGCATTGACTTGCTCGGCCCATCTTGGGGCTATGTTGGCCCATCTTGGGGCTATGTTGGCCCATCTTGAGGCCTATGTTGGCCCCTCTCGAGGCCTATCTTGGCCCATGTTGACCCATCTTAAACCACAGGCTCCGAAAAATGCGAAAAAATGCCAAGAGCACAAAACACCGTAAAACACGGGGGTTTTTGGCCCTACCGGGTGGGTCTGCGGCTGGGGCGGCGGCCCTTCTCTCCTACGGAGAGGAGAGAAACGCCTTCGGCAATGCCACGGCCAGGGGGCCCCTGGCCGGATTTAAGCGCTTACGCGCGACAGCCGGCCAGGGGGCCCAACTATGTTGGCCCATCTTGTGGCTATATGTTGGCCTATGTTGGCGTATGTTGGCCTATCTTGCAGGCAACGTGGGCCCATCTTGTGGCTATGTTGGCCTATGTTTGCCTCATGTTGGCCCATGTTGAGCCAAAAGATCCGAAAAATGGGCACAGCAAAAAAACGCTGTAAAACGCAGGATACTTTGATGGTCGGCGGCCTATCTTGGGGCTATGTTGGCCCATCTTGGGGCTATGTTGGCCTATCTTGAGGGCAATGTGGGCCCATCTTGGGGCTATTTTGGCCCATCTTAGAGCTATGTTGGCCCATCTTGGGGCTATGTTGGCCCATCTTGGGGCCATGTTGGCCCATCTTGAGGCCTATGTTGGCCCATCTTGAGGCCTATGTTGGCCGATGTTGACCCATCCGAAACCACAAGAGCCGAAAAATTGCAAAAAATGGGAAGAGCACAAAATACCGTAAAACGCGGGGGTTTTTGGCCGGACCGAGCGGTCGCCGGCAGGGGGCGCGGCCCCTTTCTCCTACGGAGAGGAGAGAAACGCCTTCGGCTATGCCACGGCCAGGGGGCCCCTGGCCGGATTTAAGCGCTTACGCGCGACAGCCGGCCAGGGGCCCAACTATGTTGATGTTGACCCATGTTGAGCCAAAAGATCCGAAAAATGGGCACAGCAAAAAAACGCTGTAAAACACATGATATTTTGATGGTCGGTGGCCTATCTTGGGGCTATGTTGGCCCATCTTGGGGCTATGTTGGCTTATCTTGAGGGCAATGTGGGCCCATCTTGGGGCAATCTTGGCCCATCTTGAGGCTATGTTGGCCCATCTTGGGGCTATGTTGGCCCATCTTGGGGCTATCCTGGCCCATCTTGGGGGCTATGTTGTTCGAAAAATTGGAAAAAATGGGAAGAGCACAAAACACCGTAAAACGCGGGGGTTTTTGGCACATTGTCCCAAGGCTGCCACGCAAAAGAGGCGGAGCCCGAGACGCCAGGGCGTACATCCGACCCCTTGGCAGGGCACATTGTCCCACGGCTGCCACGCAAGAGAGGCGGAGCCCGAGGGACGCCAGGGCGCACATCCGACCCTTTGGCAGTGCACATTGTCCCACGGCTGACACGCAAAAGCGGAGCCCGAGGGACGCCAGGGCGGACCCCTTGGCAGTGCACATTGTCTCACGCCTGCCACGCAAAAGAGGCGGAGCCCGAGGGACGCCAGGGCGTACATCCAACCCCTTGGCAGGGCACATTGTCTCACGCCTGCCACGCAAAAGAGGCGGAGCCCGAGGGACTGCAGGGCATACATCCGACCCCTTGGCAGTGCACATTGTCTCACGCCTGCCACGCAAAAGAGGCGGAGCCCGAGGGACGCCAGGGCGTACATCCGACCCCTTGGCAATGCATATTGTCCCACGCCTGCCACGCAAAAGATGCGGAGCCTACAAGACGCCAAGGCGTACATCCGACCCCTTGGCAGTGCACATTGTCTCACGCCTGCCACGCAAAAGAGGCGGAGCCCGAGGGACGCCAGGGCGTACATCCGACCCCTTGGCAATGCACATTGTCCCGCGCCTGCCACGCAAAAGAGGCGGAGCCCGACGCCAGGGCGTACATCCGACCCTTGGCAGTGCACATTGTCTCACGCCTGCCACGCAAAAGAGGCGGAGCCCGAGGGATGTCAGGGCGTACATCCGACCCCCCCTTGGCAGCGCGCATTGTCTCACGGCTGCCACGCAAAAGAGGCGGAGAGTGCGACCCCTTGCAGAGTGAGTGAATGAGTGAGTGAGTGAGTGAGTGGGTGGGTGGGTGGGTGGGTGGGGGGATGATTGATTGGCACCACATTGTTTGGCAGCCCATGGATGACTGGGGACCTGGGTGAACCAAGCAACATGAGCGAGCGAGTCGACCAGACTATAGACAAATCAAGATAGACATACCATGACATATATTTACATAGTGGTGTGTAAGTAGTTTGTCTATTAATAATTACTCTGTCTCTCTCTCTATGCATATACATACATACATACATACATACATACATACATACATACATACATGCATACATACATACATACATATACACATGAGTGCATATGATTGTATGTATATGAACTGATTGTTTCACTGAATTGTGAATAAATGTTACTATTCCGAAATTCAAGACACAGCCTAACAAGGGGTGCAGCTCTATCAGATCTCAAGGCGCACTTCACCGTGGCTTCCTGTCCCAGACAGTGTGGTAAACAAAGGTCCGTATACAGTCATGGCCGCAGTTGCAAATGGAACTATAACTCCTATAAATAAGGTATTATATAATATAATATATATATATATCATATTTAAGTATTTATAATTATATATATATATCTCATTAGAAGCCTATTGAAACATGTTAAGGGCCATAACTGTACCATCATAGCCACCGAAGTTAAAAACCTGATTTGGGTATCAAGACCGCCATACCCCGAGGAGATCGCGATGGGGACAAGGATTTCTTTTTTTCAAAGGCCTGAATCAAGATTCCACTTTCAGAGTGGGAATCATTATGATCAATTTTGTAGGATATATCAATGATACCATGATTCAATCAATTAATTGACTTGGTCAAGAATCCCTCAGGATTGGGAATGATGTAAATTTGTGCCACGCATTTTGATCACATAACAAAGTTGAAGAACTCCCAGTGTCTCAACTTTCGGATGTCGTCCAACGGGCGGCGCAATGGATCTGTTTGCTCGTCCTGTGTGATAGGGGCACTGGCAGCGGGAAGCTTAGATGTTCCAACCGTTGTCGCCCTTAACAGTCATGAATGGGTTTATTTTGGTAGGAGGTATGGACATTTATTAGCTATAACTGGTTATAAATGGGATTATACATTCTATAAATGGGGTTATAAGTACTTATAACTTGTAAAGGGCCATAACTGTAGGAGGTATGTTTTCATTCATTTTATAGCGGTTAATAGCCATAACCGAACATGTCAATGCCGCCCACTGGGCATCCTGAGAATCCAGAGTCCGGCGAATCGTGATTTTTTTGAGCGTGCGATAAGGGACAACAAATTTTATCGGGTATGAATGGTCGGAATTCAGGCAGGATTTTCGACCGCTTCGACCCACATAAATCACGAAAGGTAGCTCCAGAGGGGCTACCTTGAGTTTTACTTTACGAAGTAAAGGGGAGGGCGGCCAGCCCCGTTACCTGATTATTCAGGAGATTGCTAGTCATTTTAGTACCCCTCCCCCCGCCACGCCTCCCACGCACCCTAAGAGCAGACTCAAAACATTGTAATTTACAGTATTTTTGTTCTTTTCGGATCAAGAAACCACATTTTGTTACATTGTGAAACCTCCGTAAATACCAGTGTTTTTGCTAGGTGCTGGCAAAAAACACTGTAAATACCGTGCATTTTGCTACCAGAGGCAAAAAACATCGTAAATACCGTGGTTTTGGGCTTCCGACCCGCCAAAAACATTGGTATTTACGATGTTTTTTAATCCGCGAGTTGCAAAGACACGCGGGAACGCCACCTATTTGACGATTCTCGGACACTACAGAACCGAGAAAAAACGCTGCAGGGGTAACACCAACACCACCACCACCACCACCACCACCAAAAACAACAACAACAACCACAACCACAACCACAACCAACAACACACAAAAACACACAAAAACACAACAACACACAACAACACACAACAACACACAACAACACACAAAAACACAACAACACACAACAACACACATCAACACACAACAACACACAACAACACACAACAACCAGCGAGTTGCAAAAACACGCGAAAACACCACATATTTGACGATTGTCGGCCACTACCAAACCAAAAAAAAACTTGCAGGGGTAACACCAACACAAACACCAACACCAACACCAACGCCGCCACCACCACCACCACCACCAACAACAACAACACGCAACAACACGCAACACGCAACACCACGCAACACCACGTAACACACAGCAACACACAGCAACACACAGGAACACAAAACAACACACAGCAACACACAGGAACACAAAACAACACACAACAACACAAAACAACACACAACAACACAAAACAACACAACAACACACAACAACACACCACACAACAACACACAACAACACACAACAACACACCACACAACAACACACCACACAACAACACACCACACAACAACACACCACACAACAACACACCACACAACAACACACCACAACAACACACCACACAACAACACACCACACAACAACACACCACACTACAACACACCACACAACAACACACCGCACAACAACACACCACACAACAACAAACCACACAACAACACACCACACAACAACACACCACACAACAACACACCACACAACAACACACCACACAACAACACACCGCACAACAACACACCACACAACAACAAACCACACAACAACACACCACACAACAACACACCACACAACAACACACCACAACAACACACAACAACAACAACAACAACAACCACAACCACAACCACAACCACAACGACCACAACGACCACAACGACCACAACGACCACAACGACCACAACGACCACAACGACCACAACGACCACAACGACCACAACGATCACAACGACCACAACGACCACAACGACCACAACAACCACAACGACCACAACGACCACAACGACCACAACGACCACAACAACCACAACGACCACAACAACCACAACAACCACAACAACCACAACAACCACGACAGCAACAACCACAACAACCACAAACAACAACAACAACAACAACAACAACAACAACAACAACAACAACAACAACAACAACCACAACCACAACCACAACCACAACACACAACACACAACACACAACACACAACACACAACACACAACACACAACACACAACACACAACACACAACACACAACACACCACACACCACACACCACACACCACACACCACACACAACACACAACACACAACACACAACACACCACACACCACACAACACACAACACACAACACACAACACAACACACAACACACCACACACCACACACCACACACCACACACCACACACCACACACCACACACCACACACAACACACAACAGACAACACACAACACACAACACACAACAGACAACAGACAACAGACAACACACAACACACAACACACAACACACAACACACAACAGACAACACACAACAAACAACACACAACACACAACACACAACACACAACACACAACACAACACACAACACACAACATACAACACACAACACACAACACACAACACACAACATAGAACACAACACACAACATAGAACACAACATAGAACACAACACACAACACACAACACACCACAACAACCACAACAACCACAACAACCACAACAACCACAACAACCACAACAACCACAACAACCACAACAACCACAACCACAATCACAACCACAAGAACAACACCAACACCAACAACCAACAACCACAACAACAACAACAACAACAACGCAACGACAACGACAACGACAACGACAACAACGACAACGACAACGACAAGGACAAGGACAACGACAACAACAACGACAACGACAACACCAACACCAACAACACCAACACCAACAACACCAACACCAACAACACCAACACCACCAACAAACCCAACAAACCCAACCACACCAGCAACACTAACAATACCAACAGCACCACCAACACCAACAACACCAGCATTAACAACACCAACAACACCAACACCACCAGCACCACCAACACTACCAACACCACAACCACCGCCAACCCCAACCACACCGCCGAAGCCTTTCCGTCGCTTTTACCAGACTCCACTTTATATTTTTAGAGAGAAAATGGCCGCGTCGCTTTTACCAGACTCCACTTCATGTTTTTTCCTTGCCCTCTCTCCTTTCTTTTTTCTTCGGTTCCTTTCTTGCTCACCTACCTTTCGTGTTCCCCCTCTCAAGTATGTGTACAACTCGTCAAATCCAACAAAACCCACAAATCAGAATCCGCATGCCACTCGGTCAAGGGACCCCTTCGCAGGGCTTACACACCGTGGCAGTGAGGGACGGATCCGGCCCGTGGCCGGCAGCCCAAACTGCCAAACGTTGCTTTCTGAACTGCCTAGAAACTAGCTTCAAACCTTGCACGGCTCCGGTCAAGGGACCCCTTCGCAGGGCTTAAACACCATGGCCGTGAAGGACGGATCGGGCCCCTGGCCGGCAGCCCAAATTGCCAAACGTTACTTTCTGAACTGCCTAGAAGCTAGCTTCAAACTTCAAACCTTGCTTTTACCTGCCCTCCTGCACTGCCAACTGCCAACTTGCCTGCGTCCTCTTGCAGCTGGCTTTCGTGCTGCACGGCTCCGGTCCAGGGACCCCTTCGCAGGGCTTAAACACCGTGGCAGTGAAGAACGGATCGAGCCCATGGCCGGCAGCCCCAACTGCCAAACGTTGCTTTCTGAACCGCCTAGAAACTATTTCAAACCTTGCTTGTACCTGCCCTCCTGCATTGCCAACTGCCAACTTGCCTGCGTCCTCTTGCAGCTGGCTTTCGTGTTGCACGGTTCCGGTCAAGGGACCCCTTCGCAGGGCTCAACCACCATGGCACTGAAGCACGGATCAGGCCCGTGGCTGGCAGCCCAAACTGCCAAACGTTGGTTTCTGAACTGCCTATAGAAACTAGTAGCTTCAAACATCGCTTTTACATGCCCTCCTGCACTGCCAACTGCCAACTTGCCTGCGTCCTCTTGCAGCCTCTTGCAGCTGGCTTTCGCCTGCCCTCCTGCACTGCCAACTGCCAACAATTGCCAACTTGCCTGCGTCCTCTTGCAGCTGGCTTTCGTGCTGCGCGGCTCCCGTCAAGGGACCCCTTCGCAGGGCGTAAACACCATGGCAGTGAAGGACGGATCGGGCCCGCGGCCGGCACCCCAAACTGCCAAACGTTGCTTTCTGAACTGCCTATAGAAACTATCTTCAAACCTTGCACGGCTCCGGTCAAGGGACCCTTTCGCAGGGCTTAAATAACACCGTGGCAGTGAAGGACGGATCGGGCCCGTGGCCGGCAGCCCAAACTGCCAAACGTTGCTTTCTGAACTGCCTAGAAACTAGCTTCCAACCTTGCACGGCTCCGGTCAAGGGACCCCTTCGCAGGGCTTATAAACACCGTGGCAGTGAAGGACGGATCGGGCCCGTGGCCGGCAACCCAAACTGCCAAACGTTGCTTTCTGAACTGCCTATAGAAACTATCTTCAAACCTTGCACGGCTCCGGTCAAGGGACCCTTTCGCAGGGCTTAAATAACACCGTGGCAGTGAAGGACGGATCGGGCCCGTGGCCGGCAGCCCAAACTGCCAAATGTTGCTTTCTGAACTGCCTAGAAACTAGCTTCAAACCTTGCACGGCTCCGGAGAGCTTAAACACCGTGGCAGTGAAGGACGGATCGGGCCCGCGACCGGCAGCCCCAACTGCCAAACGTTGCTTTCTGAACTGCCTAGAAACTAGCTTCAAACCTTGCACGGCTCCAGTCAAGGGACCCCTTCGCAGGGCTTCAACACCATGGCAGTGAAGGACGGATCGGGCCCGTGGCCGGCAGCCCAAACTGCCAAACGTTGCTTTCTGAACTGCCTAGAAACTAGGTACCGGCGCTGATAGCGGACCCGGTGTTTTTAATGATTTTCATTTCAAGTATTATGTATGAATTTGTTTAAAACTGTGGTGCCGTGACGATTTTATTATTTTACCCAGAATTAGAAATGTTATTTTCGTCCCACGATACGCTAGGATTTTATTGATTGATCCTTGAATTCTATTGGGCTAAATCAATGACAAATGTGTGTTTTCGAAAACGAAACCTCCACTGCTGCTCAAGCTTATGTTTTTTTCTTCGTGGCTTCAGCGTTTGCGTTTGTTGATCTTTGCACATAGGTTCGCCAGGCTGCCTTTCAGGTCCGCCTTGTGGTTCCAACGATATGCGAAGGACTACACATATTGCTGGATTCTTTTAGAATCCTTCCGGGTCACTTTGTCCTTGCTATGAACCGAGAAAGGCACATAGCGTTTCAAGTGGCGCCACACTTGGTCCAGCAACTGCGTTCCACTGATGCGTACCTTGTGTTTGACCTTGATTTTTCGAGTGAACTCCATCTTGTAGTGCGTCACATCGCGGAAGCACAGGCGAACTCGCTTGCACTCAGATTTCCAACTTTTGGCCCCATCACCATATACTGTGCAAGGTCGTTGCAACTGCTTCAGAAATCCGGTTTTTCGGACATCTTTCAGAGACTCCGTGGCAGGACATGACCCAGGCTGCAACAAGATGTGGTTCAGTTGGCAGAGAAGCAAGCGTCCTCCTTCTCCACGTTCCACGCAACCAGCCCAACGCAAGTGCGTCAGGAAGTAGATGGGCAATTGTTTCTTCTTGCGTCCTGAGTACAGCGCTGCTAGGAAGTAAACCGAACATTTGCGAAAATACCATTGGAGGTTTTTTTCACTCTTCCCGTCTGAGCACGGTAGCGGGATTCTTAATGATATATATTCAAGCAAAGAAGAAAATGCAAACATAAGGTGATAAAAACATGGAATGAAATGCTTCGAGCTTCTCACCCAGTCCGAAATTTCCTCGCTCCAGTGCAGACTGCGATTGTTGATGTAGAGAGGGCGAAGTGATGTGCCATCAACTTCACATTGTCCTGTGAGAGACAACGTCGCATTCATGCGGCGACCTTCTCCTGCTTCCAACGTTCGCAAGCTGTCCATCACAAACTGGGCAATTTTCGGACCTTCTGCTCCAAGTCCTGAAGCGACAGCTTGTCTGGTCAAAGTCACATAGCGTGAAATCACATGCCAGAGACGAGCAGGTGTAAGTGAACGAAATCTGGTCACACCTTCTAGCCATTTGGCTCCTTGCAAGACATTCATCCAATGCTTGCAAGCATGTTGATCACATCGCCAGTAACGGGACAGAGGAGAAGCATCTGGACGTGCAAACGGTCCCTGCACACTTTTGAGTCCACATCGTGCACATTTTGAAGGTTTCAAGACAAAACCAGCATTCAACAATTGGTTGGTGGCGACATCGGGGTCAATCAAATCTGCCAGGTTCTCTTGGTTTTTCCTTCTGTCTGCACGTTTGCTGTGCTGCACTTGATCTCCACTATACAGACGACGCTGCGCAGCCTGAAACTTTTTTTTGGAAGCTTTCAGTCCAGATTTCTACACTTGCTTCTTCGGTTTTCTACGCAAGACCGCTGGATTGGTTCCACGAAGTTTGCGTCCCTTTGCTGGTTTTCTGGCTCTGCTGTTTTGGAGCACCACAGCACGGTAGCGCTTAGCACCAGGCAAGGGACATGTCTTGACTGTGTGATCTTTTCCACACAGCGAACATTTTTTGCTTGCACACGGCATGCCTCTTGAGTAGCAAAACTGTGGTTGACCCTTTTAAAGACAAACATGTTTGTTTCGTCCATTCCCCTATCTGAAAGACCATGTTTTAACAAAGATCATACACATATATATATATATACCTATCTATTTAAAAGAAAACATATCCCCCAACATCAGTGTTTTTAAAATACATGGAAATTTGTATAGGAACTTGTGTATAAATGTAAAAGTATTTATATAAACTGATGTGTCTCTTTATATATATATATACTTCCTAATGCATTGGCGCACCTGCCAGACGACCTAGCACCGGACCTGTTTTTTTTTAATCATACGTATTTATATATATATATACACCTATCTATGCAACATATATATCTATCTATATATATATATCTATATCCTAATGCGATGGCGCACCTGCCAGACGACCTAGGACCGGACCTGGGATTTTATATCATATACATATATATATATATAGGTGCAACGTACTAGCGTATATAAGACGCGTATGTATATATATAAGAACACGAACGATTTTAGAACATTTATCGATATTTGTGGTTTGTCTGCACATATCTATATACATACAACTATCTACTTAGACATAAAAGTATTTAAAACTACATATCTAAATATAAACATATCTATCTAGCTATCTATATATATATATTTATACCCTAATGCGATGGCACACCTGCCAGACGACCTGGGACCGGACCTTGGATGATAATCATAATACGTATTAATATACGTGCATTTATATATATATATATATCAATTCATTTAACCTACATAGAAACTTAATCACATATCTAGGGCAAAACAGGTATAAATGCCTTATTTCGTTTCCCTGCTCATCATTTCGACCCTTTGAATTGGCAATGGAGCGATGCTCGTTTTGCATGAAGCGTGATAGCTCCGAAAAACCTCCAAGCTAACACATGACACCTTTTTTGCACTACCGCGCGCCCCCTAATGCATTGCGTCGAAAGGACGCCGGAAGTTCTTGGTGCTTCTGCCGCAGATGAGCTGGCAACTTCTTCCACATTTCGTCGGGAACAGGTACGCTTTCGAAACAGAGCCTGCACGAGTGTTCTGTACGCCAGAACTGAGAACACAGCAGCCTCATCTGACCCGCCCATTGGCCCGTCTGGAACAAATGAGGCTTCAACGCATATTGGCAAGAGTGTTTCGGACATCGACCCCATTTTGTCTTGGGCAAAGGCACTTCCTCTGCATATGCATTGCGACCTTGAAAGATCTCTGCACGTTGCAGCATGGAGACATGCGATCCAGATGAAGAAGAAGAAGCAGCGTGTGTCTGTGAAGGTCCAGTTGAAGAAGAAGCCGCGTCTGTCTGTGGCGGTTCACTGTGTCGAGTCCAATGATCTATCTTTGCACGTCGGTGAGGAGGACTGTCAAATTCGTTTGGAGGTGATAAACTTTCCGACGAACCATTCGATGCAAAATCTTCCGGCACATCATTTTCAGACAATTCAGCCGTTTGTTCCACCAGTGCTGGGACGGCATCTTCTTCAACCAACGACCAAAGATACGACATCAAGTTTCGTGCAGGTCCACGAAGTGTCAACCACAAATAGAAATCGGTTTGGCTCACGCGGTTCTCGAGGAAATTGGACCACTGGCCAGACAACTTCAACATTTTGCTTGCCAGAAACGATGGCGGCACACCCGCGGTCCAACTTCTGCAGTGCTGCACCCACAGTACGATAAAATGCTTCAAGGAAGAAATCAATTGCATGGATGTCAGACCATGTAAATCCTCCCGCAAGATCGTCTCAACATCAGAGCGGGATGCATATGCACGAACAGTATGCGGCATCAACAATACCTAGACAGGGTTCACATGCCCTCAAGAAACCATACGCAATTTACATTGTTTCCTACTTTTCAGGGACACCCAGCCAAAAAAAAAAGTGCGTACTCAAATCAACCCAAGTTCGACAAGGACATCTGCAAAATCGTCTGCAGACCATCGATAATCATGACCACAATCTTCGGGACGTGCCAGCAAAAGCAAAAAAATAGAGTTACGCTGAAGCGGACAGCCACTTCGTCAGCGTCCATATGGATATGGAAGTCTCGAGGTAGAGAAATGTGCTGCATGTGCACTGGATGTCTTTCCGTTAACATGCCATTTGGTTCTTTAACATAACAACAAAGTCATGCACAAACGGATTTTAACAATTCCATTCCAACACGGGCGTTCCAAATTGACGCTATGTGATGTGTCCTCGAGTTCATCAGTCATTAATTCAACCAAATGGATAATGTTAACCTATATATGGTTACAACGGCTTTACCGGGGAGTCCACCATACAAAATGCTTTGAAACAAACACATGGAAAAATAAACCCATTGCAAGAAAGATAAGTTAGTTGAACCTGACAAATATCTGGTAACGAAAGAAGAATTCCAATTGAAGAAACACGACGTCTTCAAAAGCCCCACATGACTGAAGCCCACATGAGTGTGTGCTTAACTGATGACACCTATGGATTTAAAAGATACAATATACACTTTGAATCTATGTATTTCTACACCCGCAGCACCTCTGTCTCGCGAAGGACAAGACAACGAAAGAAAAAGACGAAAGAGAAGACAACGAAAGCCAAGCGCGTAACATCACTGACGTGTTAACATAAACCAAAGAAAGTCAAGAGCGTGACATCCCTGACGTGTTAACATAAACCGAAGAGAGGACGCGAACGAAAGGACGTTATCATGCCCCCACCCCCACCCCCCCAAAAGAAAGGAAACGACGTAACATCACTGACGTGTTAACATAATCCTAATGCGACAACAAAAAAACAGCAAAACCTGCGGGTCCGTTAACAGCGCCGGTAGCATAAACTAGTAGCTTCAAACCTTGCTTTTACCTGCCCTCCTGCACTGCCAACTGCTTGCAGCTGGCTTTCGTGCTGCGCGGCTCCGGTCGAGGCTCTCGCAAGGCTTAAACACCATGGCAGGGAAGGACGGATCGGGCCTGCGGCCGGCACCCCAAACTGCCCAAACGTTGCTTTCTGAACTGGGAAACTAGCTTCCAACCTTGCACGGCTCCGGTCAAGGGACCCCTTCGCAGGGCTTCTGCACCGTGGCAGTGAAGGACGGATCGAGCCCGTGGCCGGCAGCCCAAACTGCCAAACGTTGCTTTCTGAACTGCCTAGAAACTAGCTTCAAACTTTGCACGGCTCCGGTCAAGGGACTCCTTCGCAGGGCTTAAACACCGTGGCAGTGAAGGTCGGATCGGGCCCGTGGCCGGCAGCCCAAACTGCCAAACGTTGCTTTCTGAATTGCTTCGAAACTTAGCTTCAAACTTTGCACGGCTCCGGTCAAGGGACCCCTCCGCAGGGCTTAAACACCGTAGCACTGAAGAACGGATCGGGCCCGCGACCGGCAGCCCAAAGTGCCAAATGTTGCTTTCTGAACTGCCTATAGCTTCAAACCTTGCACGGCTCCGGTCAAGGGACCCCTTCGCAGGGCTTCAACACCATGGCAGTGAAGGACGGATCGGGCCCCTGGCCGGCAGCCTAAATTGCCAAACGTTACTTTCTGAACTGCCTAGAAACTATAATAGTAGCTTCAAACCTTGCTTTTACCTGCCCTCCTGCACTGCCAACTGCCAACTTGCCTGCGTCCTCTTGCAGCTGGCTTTCGTGCTGCACGGCTCCGGTCCAGAGACCCCTTCGCAGGGCTTAAACACCGTGGCAGTGAAGAACGGATCGAGCCCATGGCCGGCAGCCCCAACTGCCAAGCGTTGCTTTCTGAACCGCCTAGAAACTATTTCAAACCTTGCTTGTACCTGCCCTCCTGCATTGCCAACTGCCAACTTGCCTGCGTCCTCTTGCAGCTGGCTTTCGTGTTGCACGGTTCCGGTCAAGGGACCCCTTCGCAGGGCTCAACCACCATGGCAATGAAGCACGGATCAGGCCCGTGGCCGGCAGCCCAAACTGCCAAACGTTGGCCCTCCTGCACTGCCAACTGCCAACTTGCCTGCGTCCTCTTGCAGCCTCTTGCAGCTGGCTTTCGCCTGCCCTCCTGCACTGCCAACTGCCAACAATTGCCAACTTGCCTGCGTCCTCTTGCAGCTGGCTTTCGTGCTGCGCGGCTTCAGTCAAGGGACCCCTTCACAGGGCGTAAACACCATGGCAGTGAAGGACGGCCCGTGGCCGGCACCCCAAACTGCCAAACGTTGCTTTCTGAACTGCCTAGAAACTAGCTTCAAACCTTGCACGGCTCCGGTCAAGGGACCCCTTCGCAGGGCTTCAACGCCATGGCAGTGAAGTACGGATCGGGCCCGCGGCCGGCACCCCAAACTGCCAAACGTTGCTTTCTGAACTGCCTATAACCTATAAACTAGCTTCCAACCTTGCACGGCTCCGGTCAAGGGACCCCTTCGCAGGGCTTAAACACCGTGGCAGTGAAGGACGGGCCCGTGGCCGGCACCCCAAACTGCCAAACGTTGCTTTCTGAACTGCCTATATAGAAACTAGCTTCCAACCTTGCACGGCTCCGGTCAAGGGACCTCTTCGCAGGGCTTAAACACCGTGGCAGTGAAGGACGGATAGGGCCCGTGGCCGGCAGCCCAAACTGCCAAACGTTGCTTTCTGAACTGCCTAGAAACTAGCTTCAAAACTTGCACGGCTCCGGTCCAGGGACCCCTTTGCATGGCTTAAACACCGTGGCAGTGAAGGACGGATCCGGCCTGTGGCCGGCAGCCCAGTCTGCCAAATGTTGCATTCTGAATTGCCTCGAAACTAGCTTCAAACCTTGCACAGCTCCGGTCAAGGGACCCCTTCGCAGGGCTTAAACACCGTAGCGGTGAAGGACGGATCGGGCCCGCGACCGGCACCCCAAACTGTCAAACGTTGCCTTCTGAACTGCCTAGAAACTAGCTTCAAACCTTGCACGGCTCCAGTCAAGGGACCCCTTCGCAGGGCTTAAACACCGTGGCAGTGAAGGACCGATCGGGCCCGCGGCCGGCAGCCCAAACTGCCAAACGTTGCTTTCTGAACTTCCTAGAAACTAGCTTCAAACTTTGCACGGCTCCGGTCAAGGGACCCCTTCGCAGGGCTTCAACGCCATGGCAGTGAAGTGCGGATCGGGCCCGGGGCCGGCACCCCAAACTGCCAAACGTTGCTTTCTGAACTGCCTAGAAACTAGCTTCAAACCTTGCACGGCCGGTCAAGGGACCCCTTCGCAGGGCTTCAACGCCATGGCAGTGAAGTACGGATCGGGCCCGGGGCCGGCACCCCAAACTGCCAAACGTTGCTTTCTGAACTGCCTAGAAACTAGCTTCAAACCTTGCACGGCCGGTCAAGGGACCCCTTCGCAGGGCTTAAACACCATGTCAGTGAAGGACGGATCGGGCCCGTGGCCGGCACCCCAAACTGCCAAACGTTGCTTTCAAAACTGCCTAGAAACTAGCTTCAAGCCTTGCACGGCTCCGGTCAAGCCTTCGCAGGGCTTAAACACCGTGGCAGTGAGGGACGGATCCGGCCCGTGGCCGGCAGCCCAGACTGCCAAACGTTGCTTTCTGAACTGCCTAGAAACTAGCTTCAAACCTTGCACGGCTCCGGTCAAGGGACCCCTTCGCAGGGCTTAAACACCACGAAAACTAGCTGTCTTCCAGTCGCCAAGGCTCAACAACGGCGCCTCCGCCACGCCCAAACAGCATGGCCCGCAAGGACGGCGCGGACCTGCGGGCAACGGCCCCCACTGCCTGACGTCACCTTCTGAACCCATAAGAAAACTAGCTCTCTTCCAAGCGCCAAACCCCTGAAAATCCTCGTTGCTTTCTGAACCGGCAAGAAAACTAGCTGTCGTCCAGCCGCCAACACAACCAAACAGCAAGAAAACTAGCTGTCTTCCAGCCGCCAAAACAACCAAACAGCAGGCCAGCAGTAATGTCTTCTCTGACGCGCTCCTCCTTGCCGTCGACGGGGTCGGCGGATATCATCTAATATCAATGAACTGTGATGACTGCGATGAACTGCGATAGGAGTGTCCAAGATCCCGTTCACATTCAGCAGGCTCAACGCAGCAGACCTTTATGTTTTCGTTTGAAGCTATGCATATTGGCCTGAGCGATGATAGCGAAGATAGAGAAGTTTGTCGACGTCTCTTCACATTTTGTCCACCGTCTGCGATGACCAGCATACTACCAAATTTTAGGAAAGCGACTGTAGAGTAGAGTACTGTAGAGCCTTCGGGAGCGAGATGCATACAGCGCCTGAAGGCTCTCACTCAGATTTGTCCACACCGAGCAGAAGTGCTGAGAGCACTTCATCCCAGGCCTGCAGCTTGAGCATCAGCGGACAGCGGACTCTTGTCATCATTTTGTCAAGTGACAGGCAGCAGGATCTACCCAAAGATGGATAATCAGTTGGAGCCTTACAGAGCCTTACAGCATCACAAGATTCGCAAGATATCTCAAGCTTGTGGGATGACAATCATGGCCGTCGATCTGCTACTGCCTTTGCAGGTTTATCAAAGGTTGAAGTTGAAGCCGTAGTGAAGGCTCTCACCCCGTAATCCCATGGATTCCAGATGACGCCAGTCTTCATGTTCAGTTTCCACGATCGGCCAAGCATTTGCTTGAAGTGTTTTCAGTGTTTTCACATGCCTGGTACTTTGCAAGCCTAATTCCAGTTCAAAACAATCAGTGGGTTGCAAATTCTCATTCTCGGGACTCGGGATTGTCCGGGGGTACAGCGGAACCGTTAGATAAGAATCGATCAAGAATTTTCCAGCCTACCCTGGGGTTCTCACGTGCTATAGGTGGAAAATATGGGAATTATGAACGAGGGTACCCTCAAGTTCTTAACGGGTTAGTTCTTAAGGGGCTATGGTGAGGGTTTTGCCAATTCATTTTGGTGTGGTATTAGGTTGCAATGGAGGCGAGGGGAAGATAAAACTTAGGTCCCAAAAAGTTTTTTTGATTTAGGGGGGCGAAACAAGGCAGCACAGGCAAGACAAGCCAAGACAAACCAAACACAAGCCAAGGGCAGCATTTGAAGGCAGTGAGTCCGGCTGACGTCGGGCTGAGGTTGTTGCATTCAGACTAGCTAGCCGTATTTGGGGTTCGAGCCCCTGTGGCGCTGGCGATTTGCTTGCTTCTTGCGTGCTTTGCTTCTTGCTTTCATATATCAATAATCAATGTTTTGCATATTGATATGTATCATCATGTATCCGTTAAAGGGGAATAAGAAGCAGTGGCTAGAATTCCAAGGTACCCTAGGGTTCTTACTTCAATTGGCTGACAGAAAGGGTTGAATCCAGCAATCCAGCCCCTGAAGTTCTTATGGCAGTAGGTTCCTAAACAGTGGTTTCACTGTAGCTTTAAAATATCCGTTGCTATGGTTTAAAGTTTAAGCCATCAGTTAGCCAGAAGTCTCGATTGGACAACGTTGCACAAGTGCTCCGATGTTGTTTCTTCATTTTACTTCTGTCGTCGGCCTGAAGCTATCTGAAGCCACTTGTCTGGATAAGCCCTTGACTCCATTGACAGGAGGCTGCGAATCATCAGCAGCCTGCAGAGGACAGGCAGAAATGGTTGACCATCTGAGGTGGCTACTTGTAGTGTTAAATGCTCTCTCTTGAGATGCTTTCAATTTCCAGGTTTGTGAAAACTTAGAATTACTTGTGCATGAAATGAGGACAACACCCAAATTTGGGAAACAGAGAGATCCTTCACTCAGACGTCTCAATTTGGGCTGCAAGGAAGAGGATTGTGAATCCTCATGCTTGCCAGAGGCGACTTAGAGAATTGAGTTCAGAACCAGTGAAGGTGTATAAAGACTAGTGAAAAGTATGTGGGTCCTGCTTGGTTCCGACTTGTGCTGCTGGTGGTGGTTTTGGCCAGGAAACTCCGGCTCTTTCTTCAGAGCTACTAGCAGAAATGTATCAGCAGGAGACTTGCTGCCGGCCTTGAGAAGTGTTGAATAATTTTTGGAGAGTCAAGATCTACATCTGGCGTTTGCAGGCTTTCCCGGCAGCATGGGTGGACTAGACAATCGTTTCCGGCCTTAGGTGTTCTGCTTGTCATTTCAGTGTTGCGCGCTACATGGCAGGAGGCAGCCTACGATGCGTCTCCACCTGTGGAGGACAAGCAGGGCAGGCTGTGGTTTTCAACACACCCACAGTTTATTAAATCATTATGCAAGCAGTATTTAAGCATTATTGAATCATTTTCAACATGATCCAAACTAAGTCAAAGGCATTTAATGATGAAAAATGATGCTGCATCATGCAGAATGATCCTGCATGCGCTGGAAGCAGCCAGAAAGACAGCCTTCCGTCAGTTAGATGTCTCAATCTGGGCTGCAAGTAAGAGGATTGTGAATCCTCACGCTTGCCAGAGGCGGCGACTTAGAGAATTGAGTTCAGAACCAGTGAAGGTGTATAAAGACTAGTGAAAAGTATGTGAGTCCTGCTTGGTTCCGCCAGACTTGTGCTGCTGGTGGTGGTTTTGGCCAGGAAACTCCGGCTCTTTCTTCAGAGCTACTAGCAGAAATGTATCAGCAGGAGACTTGCTGCCGGCCTTGAGAATTGTTGAAGAGTTTTTGGAGAGTCAAGATCTACATCTGGCGTGTGCAGGCTTTCCTGGCAGCTTGTGTTGTCTCCAGACAATCTTTTCCAGCCTTAGGTGTTCTGCTTGTTATTTCATTCTTGCGCGCTACATGGCAGGAGGCAGCCTACGATGCGTCTCCACCTGTGGAGGACAAGCAGGGCAGGCTGTGGTTTTCAACACACCTATAGTTTATTAAAACATTATTCAAGCATTATTCAGCCATTAGTGTCGTATCCTGATTAGTGTGAGGGATCCCCCCTAAACAATTCTTTGAGTCTCTTTAGTGTGGAAATTTTCAAGCGCACGGGTCTGAATAATGTAAAATCAATAAATGATAGATTTCAATTGATTTCAATTTGCTTTCAATTGATTTTCAATTGATTTTCAATTGATTTCAATTTACTTTCAATTGATTTCAAATTACTTTGAATTTATTTTCAATTGATTTTCAATTGGTTTCAATTTACTTTCAACTGATTTCAATTGATTTTCAATTGATTTCAATTTACTTTCAGTTGATTTCAATTTACTTTCAACTGATTTTCAATTGATTTCAATTTATGTTCCATTGATTTCAACTGATTTTCAATTTACTTTCAATTGATTTCAACTTACTTTGAATAGGTTTAATTTTATTTTCAATTTACGTTCAATTGATTTTCAATTGATTTCAACTTACTTTCAATTGACTTTCAATTGATCTCAATTTACGTTCAATTGATTTTCAATTGAAGCCAACTTACTTTCGATGGATTTTCATTTGATTTCAATTTAGTTTGAATTTATTTTCAATTGATTTCAACTTACTTTCAATTGACATCCCATAGTAATCCCCCAGAAATATCATAGAAATATCATGGAACTGCCAACAGAAATCCCATTAGAATCTCATAGAATTCCTTCAGGAATCCCATAGAAATATCATAGAAACATCATGGAACTCCCATAGGAATGCGATAGGAATCCCATAGGAATCCCAAAGAAATCCCACAGAAACATCATAGAAATACCATAGAAATCTCATAGGGGCCCAATGGGAATCCCATAAGAATACCATTGAATTCCCATAGCATCCCTTCAGAAATCCCATAGAATTTTTCTAGGAATATCACAGAAACATAGTGGAAATCCCATAGCAATCCAATGGAAATCCCATAGGCATCTTTTTGAAACCCCATAGGAATCCCATAGAAGTACCATTGGTATTTCTATAATATTTCTCTGGGGCAACTATGGGATTTTCTATGGGGTGTCATGGAAACCTTAAGGATCCCATAGAAATATCATAGAACCACCATAGAAACTCCAAAGAAACTTCACGGACACCCCATAGAATTCCCAAAGAAACCCTCTAGACATATCATAGTTTTTTGTAAAATCCCATAGTAATCTCATCGAAATATCATAGAAATCCAAAAGAAATATCATGTACATCCCAAAGAAATCCCACAGAAATACCACAGAAACACCATAGGAATCCAAAGGAAATCCCATAGACATCCTTTTGAAACCCCATAGGAATCCCACAGAACTACCATAGACACACCTTTAGACACATCATAGAATATCATAGAAACACCATAGAAATTACATAGAATTTCCATAGAAATTTTGTCAAAATCCCATAGAAACGCCATAGAAACCAAGGAGAGGATGCCAGGCAAATTGAACTAAGTAAGGGAGAACAAATTCCGATTCAAGAACGTATCGGATTCAGCCACTTAAGCTTCTGCCACAAATGTCCCAGGATTCCGCCACGAACGTGCTCGGATTCAGCCACGAATCTTCAAGCACGAATGGATAGTATTCGAGAACTTTCGCGTGCAGATTTAAGCACAAATCTCCCAGCACAAATATGATCGGATTCAAGAACAAATACTGTAGGTTTCAGCCACATATCTTCAAGCATGAAAGGCCAATCTTCCAGAACTTTTGTGACCAGATTCAAGCACAAATCTTCCAGCACGAATGTGTGAGGATTCGAGAACGAATACTTTCGGATTCAGCCACTGGTTTCCCGAAGATTGTTAGTCATTTTTAAAAACTTCCCACCCCAAAGCCCTACATGCAATAATACTCCTCAAACAGAGAAGCCTCCTCTTACATGGAGTTCTTCTCACGATCCTCAGTCATTTTTAAACTTCCCCCCCCTAAAGCCCTATATGCAATAGTATTCATCAATTCAGAAGCCTCACCTTACATAGAGTTCTTCTCACGATCCTAAGTCATTGTAAAAACTTCCACCCCCAAAGCCCTACATGCAATAGCATTCATCAATTCAGAAGCCTCCCCTCATATAGAGTTCTTGTTACGATCCTAAGTCATTTTAAAACTTACCCCCCAAAGCCCTACATGCAATAATACTCCTCAATTCAGAAGCCTCCTCTTACATAGAGTTCTTATTACGATCCTAAGTCAGTTTAAAAACTTCCCCCCCTAAAGCCCTACATGCAATAGTATTCATCAATTCAGAAGCCTCACCTTACATAGCGTTCTTCTCACGATCCTAAGTCATTTTAAAAACGTCCCCCCCCAAAGCCCTACATTCAATAGCATTCATCAATACCTGCGACCCTGCTTGGTTGCCAAACATTGCTCCAAATGAAAATGATTGATCATTGGGAATCTAGTTCAAAAATTATTATGCGGGCCGTTAATTCCCGTTTGGACTGTTTCATGCCTGGCCGGATCCGGTTCCATGTGCGTTATATATATATATATATGGTGCATTGTATGTATATAGTGCATTAGTTTTTGTATACATAATCACCATATATATGCACATAATCACCATCATATATATCTAATCACCATGTATAAAATAGAACCATATATATAATATATAATGGACATGCATATTTTTATTTATGCATGTAGATTTGCATATGGCATACCGGCATATACATGGGTTTTTATTTTTGGATGTATGATATGAAGGATTCACTGTGTTATATATACTTCTCATGCACTGTATATTGAAATATAAATTGTTGGAGGCACATGAGCGCCACCTCTTCAGATGTACGTAAATATACATGCATATGTGGATGTGTCCATAATGATGCATGGGGATCAAAATGCGAATCAACCGTGGGTTGCAGAATCACGGTACCGGCCACCTTTTTCTGACGAGGATGGCCCACGAGCATGCAACTACATGGGTGCATGAGACATCATTTTGTGTTTTATTTCTATATGGATATATATTTATATATATAATATATGTATATATGTATATTAAAAGAAAAAAAATCAGCGACACATGTACACATATACACATATCCGACAAGCGCGACTTTACCTTGTTGAGCATCCTGTCTGCGTCATCCGCTGCACAGCTGTCGAATGGCAGCATGTGTTTGCTCAGCTCAGCCGTCAAGACAACTGGTCGCGACTACAGATGTTTTTTTCTTTGCTTGATAGCCCTTTGACGCCTATTTCTCACGTTTTAAGCGCGTTCAAAAAAAACAAAGAAATGAGCCCGTACATGTACGTAAATACCCGTAATAGATATGTTAAATACCGTGCTGGTACGTTAATTGCCGTACCCGTACCTACCCGTAATGTACGCGATAATACCCGTACCCGTTCCAAGGCGTTCACTTTACGTTCACTTTACGTTCACTTTGCGTGCACCATTACGCCAAAAGTATGCAAATTTTACGTAAAAAAATAGGGTTGCCTTTGTCCAAAATATCAGGTTTTTGGGTCACAAAGTGCGTGCTTTGACATAGCACAAGACCCAAGGGACATACGAAATGCCATATCCTGCAGTACTCGGATTCAAATAGCTGGTGGAAAAGAAGCAACCGACTGTGCATGATGCCCTACATCCTTGTACGGGCCTGACCTTGAGTTCAGATTGTTTATCAATTATTATCATATGTATATATATATGGATAATATGGATAGCTTCGGTGGATTCACCTAAACAATCCTCAAGAACATGATCATGTCTATACACATCTGGACTTGTTGTAATTGAAGTCCACGTGCTTCATTTGGGTTATATCGATGTATGTATGGGCATGTAGGGGGGTGTCCTCAAGGTATGCCCAAGGTAATTGATCATGTACAGTATTTGATTTTTTGAGGTGCACAAACCTTGGATTCGTTTATGTTGTCTCTGAATGCGGTTTTGGTATATGGTTATCCTGCACACCAAGTGCATGGCGCATGTTGCGCTTATTTTGCACACGTATTGATGTGCATGGGATGCTTGCAGTTCATGTCAAACACACAATGCGATGTTATTTGCATTGCTTTGGCATGGCTGGCTTATGTTTTGAATTTGTTTTATGCATTTGGTCCTTTATATGGATACCACCACAAAACAACCAAAACGCAACCTAATTTCGATATTTTTTATCATTTTTGATCATGCGTTAACCGTACCAAAGCCTGCTCAAAATATATGCTTTTCACAACCTATTTCTGCATTTTTGGATGTCTTATACCGTCCTATAGCGCTGATCTACTTGAGAAACCGAAGGCGTGCGAAGTGGGCCATGTGCGTAAAAACCCGTGCGCACACGAACGTCTCCGCAAATAACATATCATCTGTGGAAATTACCTGTGCTTGATCAGGATGATTGATCATTATCAACTTATGCAATAATCATCACGCAGCAGGTGCTGCAGGTATTCATCAATTCAGAGGCCTCCCCACACATAGAGTTCTTTTTACGATCCTAAGTCATTTTAAAACTTCCCCCCCTAAACCCCTACATGCAATAATACTCCTCAATTCAGAAGCCTCCTCTTACATAGACATTTTCTCACGATCCGAAGTCTTTTTATAAGATTGTCACCCCTAAAGCCCTACATGCAATAGTATTCAACAATTCAGAAGCCTCCCCTTACATAGAGTTCTTCCCACGGTCCTAAGCCATTTTGAAATTTTTCCCCCCTAAAGCCCTACATGCCATGCATTCATTGATTCAGAAGCCTCCCCTTACATACATGCAATAATACTCCTCAATTCAGAAGCCTCCTCTTAAATAGACTTCTTCTCACGATCCTAAGTCATTTTAAAACTTCCCCCCCTAAAGCCCTACATGCAATAGCATTCATCAATTCAGAAGCCTCACCTTACATAGAGTTCTTGTTACGATCCTAAGTCATTTTTAAACTTCCCCCCCCTAAAGCCCTACATGCAGTAATATTCCTAAATTCAGAAGCCTCCTCTTACATAGAGTTCTTGTCACGATCCTAAGTCATTGTAAAAACTTCCACCCCCAAAGCCCTATACATGCAATAGCATTCATCAATTCAGAAGCCTCCCCTCATATAGAGTTCTTGTTACGATCCTAAGTCATTTTAAAACTTCCCCCCCCAAAGCCCTACATGCAATAGCATTTATCAATTCAGAAGCCTCACCTTACATAGCGTTCTTCTCACGATCCTAAATCATTTTAAAAACGTCCCCCCCAAAGCCCTACATTCAATAGCATTCATCAATACCTGCGACCCTGCTTGGTTGCCAAACATTGCTCCAAATGAAAATGATTGATCATTGGGAATCTAGTTCAAAAATTATTATGCGGGCCGTTAATTCCCGTTTGGACTGTTTCATGCCTGGCCGGATCCGGTTCCATGTGCGTTATATATATATGGTGCATTGTATGTATATAGTGCATTAGTTTTTGTATACATAATCACCATATATATGCACATAATCACCATCATATATATCTAATCACCATGTATAAAATAGAACCATATATATAATATATAATGGACATGCATATTTTTATTTATGCATGTAGATTTGCATATGGCATACCGGCATATACATGGGTTTTTATTTTTGGATGTATGATATGAAGGATTCACTGTGTTATATATACTTCTCATGCACTGTATATTGAAATATAAATTGTTGGAGGCACATGAGCGCCACCTCTTCAGATGTACGTAAATATACATGCATATGTGGATGTGTCCATAATGATGCATGGGGATCAAAATGCGAATCAACCGTGGGTTGCAGAATCACGGTACCGGCCACCTTTTTCTGACGAGGATGGCCCACGAGCATGCAACTACATGGGTGCATGAGACATCATTTTGTGTTTTATTTCTATATGGATATATATTTATATATATAATATATGTATATATGTATATTAAAAGAAAAAAAATCAGCGACACATGTACACATATACACATATCCGACAAGCGCGACTTTACCTTGTTGAGCATCCTGTCTGCGTCATCCGCTGCACAGCTGTCGAATGGCAGCATGTGTTTGCTCAGCTCAGCCGTCAAGACAACTGGTCGCGACTACAGATGTTTTTTTCTTTGCTTGATAGCCCTTTGACGCCTATTTCTCACGTTTTAAGCGCGTTCAAAAAAACAAAAAAATGAGCCCGTACATGTACGTAAATACCCGTAATAGATATGTTAAATACCGTGCTGGTACGTTAATTGCCGTACCCGTACCTACCCGTAATGTACGCGATAATACCCGTACCCATTCCAAGGCGTTCACTTTACGTTCACTTTACGTTCACTTTGCGTGCACCATTACGCCAAAAGTATGCAAATTTTACGTAAAAAAATAGGGTTGCCTTTGTCCAAAATATCAGGTTTTTGGGTCACAAAGTGCGTGCTTTGACATAGCACAAGACCCAAGGGACATACGAAATGCCATATCCTGCAGTACTCGGATTCAAATAGCTGGTGGAAAAGAAGCAACCGACTGTGCATGATCCCTACATCCTTGTACGGGCCTGACCTTGAGTTCAGATTGTTTATCAATTATTATCATATGTATATATATATATATATGGATAATATGGATAGCTTCGGTGGATTCACCTAAACAATCCTCAATAACATGATCATGTCTATACACATCTGGACTTGTTGTAATTGAAGTCCACGTGCTTCATTTGGGTTATATCGATGTATGTATGGGCATGTAGGGGGGTGTCCTCAAGGTATGCCCAAGGTAATTGATCATGTACAGTATTTGATTTTTTGGTGCACAAACCTTGGATTCGTTTATGTTGTCTCTGAATGCGGTTTTGGTATATGGTTATCCTGCACACCAAGTGCATGGCGCATGTTGCGCTTATTTTGCACACGTATTGATGTGCATGGGATGCTTGCAGTTCATGTCAAACACACAATGCGATGTTATTTGCATTGCTTTGGCATGGTTGGCTTATGTTTTGAATTTGTTTTATGCATTTGGTCCTTTATATGGATACCACCACAAAACAACCAAAACGCAACCTAATTTCGATATTTTTTATCATTTTTGATCATGCGTTAACCGTACCAAAGCCTGCTCAAAATATATGCTTTTCACAACCTATTTCTGCATTTTTGGATGTCTTATACCGTCCTATAGCGCTGATCTACTTGAGAAACCGAAGGCGTGCGAAGTGGGCCATGTGCGTAAAAACCCGTGCGCACACGAACGTCTCCGCAAATAACATATCATCTGTGGAAATTACCTGTGCTTGATCAGGATGATTGATCATTATCAACTTATGCAATAATCATCACGCAGCAGGTGCTGCAGGTATTCATCAATTCAGAGGCCTCCCCACACATAGAGTTCTTTTTACGATCCTAAGTCATTTTAAAACTTCCCCCCCTAAACCCCTACATGCAATAATACTCCTCAATTCAGAAGCCTCCTCTTACATAGACATTTTCTCACGATCCTAAGTCTTTTTATAAGATTGTCACCCCTAAAGCCCTACTTGCAATAGCATTCAACAATTCAGAAGCCTCCCCTTACATAGAGTTCTTCCCACGGTCCTAAGCCATTTTTAATTTTGTCCCCCCTAAAGCCCTACATGCCATAGTATTCATTGATTCAGAAGCCTCCCCTTACATACATGCAATAATACTCCTCAATTCAGAAGCCTCCTCTTAAATAGACTTCTTCTCACGATCCTAAGTCATTTTAAAACTTCCCCCCCCTAAAGCCCTACATGCAATAGCATTCATCAATTCAGAAGCCTCACCGCCTCACCTTACATAGAGTTCTTATCACGATCCTAAGTCATTTTAAAAACTTCCCCCCCAAAGCCCTACATGCAGTAATATTCCTAAATTCAGAAGCCTCCCCTTACATAGAGTTCTTGTTACGATCCTAAGTCATTTTGAAAACTTTCCCCCCTAAAGCCGAATATGCAATATATAGTATTCATCAATTCAGAAGCCTCACCTTACATAGAGTTCTTCCCACGATCCTAAGTCATTTTAAAAACTTCCCACCCCAAAGCCCTACTACATTCAATAGCATTCATCAATTCAGAAGCCTCCCCTTAGATACATTTCTTGTTACGATCCTAAATTATTTAAAAAACTTCCCCCCCCAAAGCCCGCCATGCAATAATACTCCTCAATTCAGAAGCCTCCTCTTACATGGAGTTCTTCTCACGATCCTAAGTCATTTAAAAAACTTCCCCCCCTAAAGCCCTACGTGCAATAGTATTCATCAATTCAGAAGCCTCCCCTTACATAGAGTTCTTCTCACGGTCCTAAGTCATTTTAAAAGCTTCCCCCCTAAAGCCCTACATGCAATAGTATTCATCAATTCTGAAGCCTCCCCTTACATAGAGTTCTTGTTACGATCCTAAGTCATTTTAAAAACTTCCCCCCCCAAAGCCCTACATGCAATAATACTCCTCAATTCAGAAGCCTCCTCTTACATAGACATGTTCTCACGATCCTAAGTCATTTTAAAACTTCCCCCCCTAAAGCCCTATATGCAATAGTATTCATCAATTCAGAAGCCTCCCCTTACATAGAGTTCTTCTCACGGTCCTAAGTCATTTTAAAAACTTTCCCCCCTAAAGCCCTACATGCAATAGTATTTATCAATTCAGAAGCCTCCCCTTACATAGAGTTCTTCTCACGGTCCTAAGTCATTTTTAAATTGTTCCCCCCTAAAGCCCTACATGCCATAGTATTCATCGATTCAGAAGCCTCCCCTTACATAGAGTTCTTGTTACGATCCTAAGTCATTTTAAAACTTTCCCCCCCTAAAGCCCTACATGCAATAGCATTCATCAATTGAGAAGCCTCACCTTACATAGAGTTCTTCTCACGATCCTAAGTAATTTTTAAAACCTCCCCCCCCAAAGCCCTACATGCAGTAATATTCCTCACTTCAGAAGCCTCCTCTTACATAGAGTTCTTGTCACGGTCCTAAGTCATTTTTAAACTTCCCCCCCCAAAGCCCTACATGCAATAGTACTCAATTCTGAAGCCTCCCCTTACATAGAGTTCTTCTCACGATCCTAAGTCATTTTGTAAAATGTTCCCCCCTAAAGCCCTACATGCAATATTACTCATCAATTCAGAAGCCTCCCCTTACATAGAGTTCTTCTCACGGTCCTAAGTCATTTTAAAAACTTCCCCCCCTAAAGCCCTACATGCACTAGTATTCATCAATTCAGCAGCGTCCCCTTACATAGAGTTCTTGTTACGATCCTAAGTCATTTTAAAAACTTCCCCCCCCAAAGCCCTACATGCAATAATACTCCTCAATTCAGAAGCCTCCTCTTACATAGACATTTTCTCACGATCCTAAATCATTTAAAACTTCCCCCCCCAAAGCCCTACATGACAGTAATACTCCTCAATTCAGAAGCCTCCTCTTACATAGACATTTTCTCACGATCCTAAGTCATTTTAAAACTTCCCCCCCTAAAGCCCTATATGCAATATATAGCATTCATCAATTCAGAAGCCTCCTCTTACATAGACATTTTCTCACGATCCTAAGTCATTTTAAAACTTCCCCCCCTAAAGCCCTATATGCAATAGCATTCATCAATTCAGAAGCCTCCCCTTACATAGAGTTCTTCCCACGATCCTAAGTCATTTTAAAAACTTCCCACCCCGAAGCCCTACTACATTCAATAGCATTCATCAATTCAGAAGCCTCCCCTCACATAGAGTTCTTGTTATGATCCTAAGTCATTTTTAAAACTTCCCCCCCCCCAAAGCCCTACATGCAATAATACTCCTCAATTCAGAGGCTTCCTCTTACATAGAGTTATTTTCACGATCCTAAGTCATTTTAAAAACTTCCCTCCCTAAAGCCCTACATGCAATAGTATTCATCAATTCAGAAGCCTCACCTTACATAGAGTTCTTCTCACGGTCCTAAGTCATTTTAAAAACTTCCCCCCTAAAGCCCTACATGCAATAGTATTTATCAATTCAGAAGCCTCCCCTTACATAGAGTTCTTCCCACGATCCTAAGTCATTTTAAAAACTTCCCACCCCGAAGCCCTACTACATTCAATAGCATTCATCAATTCAGAAGCCTCCTCTTACATAGAGTTCTTCTCACGAGCCTAAGTCATTTTGTAAAATGTTCCCCCCTAAAGCCCTACATGCAATATTACTCATCAATTCAGAAGCCTCCCCTTACATAGAGTTCTTCTCACGGTCCTAAGTCATTTTAAAAACTTCCCCCCCTAAAGCCCTACATGCACTAGTATTCATCAATTCAGCAGCGTCCCCTTACATAGAGTTCTTGTTACGATCCTAAGTCATTTTAAAAACTTCCCCCCCCCAAAGCCCTACATGCAATAATACTCCTCAATTCAGAAGCCTCCTCTTACATAGACATTTTCTCACGATCCTAAATCATGTTAAAACTTCCCCCCCCAAAGCCCTACATGACAGTAATACTCCTCAATTCAGAAGCCTCCTCTTACATAGACATTTTCTCACGATCCTAAGTCATTTTAAAACTTCCCCCCCTAAAGCCCTATATGCAATATATAGCATTCATCAATTCAGAAGCCTCCCCTTACATAGAATTCTTCTCATGATCCTAAGTCATTGTAAAAACTTCCCCCCCAAAACGCTACACATACAATAGCATTCATCAATTCAGAAGCCTTCCCTTAGATACATTTCTTGTTACGATCCTAAGTTATTTAAAAAACTTCCCCCCCCAAAGCCCGCCATGCAATAATACTCCTCAATTCAGAAGCCTCCTCTTACATGGAGTTCTTCTCACGATCCTAAGTCATTTAAAAAACTTCCCCCCCTAAAGCCCTACGTGCAATAGTATTCATCAATTCAGAAGCCTCCCCTTACATAGAGTTCTTCTCACGGTCCTAAGTCATTTTAAAAGCTTCCCCCCTAAAGCCCTACATGCAATAGTATTCATCAATTCTGAAGCCTCCCCTTACATAGAGTTCTTGTTACGATCCTAAGTCATTTTAAAAACTTCCCCCCCCAAAGCCCTACATGCAATAATACTCCTCAATTCAGAAGCCTCCTCTTACATAGACATGTTCTCACGATCCTAAGTCATTTTAAAACTTCCCCCCCTAAAGCCCTATATGCAATAGTATTCATCAATTCAGAAGCCTCCCCTTACATAGAGTTCTTCTCACGGTCCTAAGTCATTTTAAAAACTTTCCCCCCTAAAGCCCTACATGCAATAGTATTTATCAATTCAGAAGCCTCCCCTTACATAGAGTTCTTCTCACGGTCCTAAGTCATTTTTAAATTGTTCCCCCCTAAAGCCCTACATGCCATAGTATTCATCGATTCAGAAGCCTCCCCTTACATAGAGTTCTTGTTACGATCCTAAGTCATTTTAAAACTTTCCCCCCCTAAAGCCCTACATGCAATAGCATTCATCAATTGAGAAGCCTCACCTTACATAGAGTTCTTCTCACGATCCTAAGTAATTTTTAAAACCTCCCCCCCCAAAGCCCTACATGCAGTAATATTCCTCACTTCAGAAGCCTCCTCTTACATAGAGTTCTTGTCACGGTCCTAAGTCATTTTTAAACTTCCCCCCCCAAAGCCCTACATGCAATAGTACTCAATTCTGAAGCCTCCCCTTACATAGAGTTCTTCTCACGATCCTAAGTCATTTTGTAAAATGTTCCCCCCTAAAGCCCTACATGCAATATTACTCATCAATTCAGAAGCCTCCCCTTACATAGAGTTCTTCTCACGGTCCTAAGTCATTTTAAAAACTTCCCCCCCTAAAGCCCTACATGCACTAGTATTCATCAATTCAGCAGCGTCCCCTTACATAGAGTTCTTGTTACGATCCTAAGTCATTTTAAAAACTTCCCCCCCCAAAGCCCTACATGCAATAATACTCCTCAATTCAGAAGCCTCCTCTTACATAGACATTTTCTCACGATCCTAAGTCATTTTAAAACTTCCCCCCCCAAAGCCCTACATGACAGTAATACTCCTCAATTCAGAAGCCTCCTCTTACATAGACATTTTCTCACGATCCTAAGTCATTTTAAAACTTCCCCCCCTAAAGCCCTATATGCAATATATAGCATTCATCAATTCAGAAGCCTCCTCTTACATAGACATTTTCTCACGATCCTAAGTCATTTTAAAACTTCCCCCCCTAAAGCCCTATATGCAATATATAGCATTCATCAATTCAGAAGCCTCCCCTTACATAGAGTTCTTGTTACGATCCTAAGTCATTTTGAAAACTTCGCCCCCCAAAGCCCTACATGCAATAATGCTCCTCAATTCAGAAGCCTCCTCTTACATGGAGTTCTTCTCACGATCCTAAGTCATTTTAAAAACTTCCCCCCCTAAAGCCCTACATGCAATAGCATTCATCAATTCAGAAGCCTCCCCTTACATAGAGTTCTTCCCACGATCCTAAGTCATTTTAAAAACTTCCCACCCCGAAGCCCTACTACATTCAATAGCATTCATCAATTCAGAAGCCTCCCCTCACATAGAGTTCTTGTTATGATCCTAAGTCATTTTTAAAACTTCCCCCCCCCCAAAGCCCTACATGCAATAATACTCCTCAATTCAGAGGCTTCCTCTTACATAGAGTTATTTTCACGATCCTAAGTCATTTTAAAAACTTCCCTCCCTAAAGCCCTACATGCAATAGTATTCATCAATTCAGAAGCCTCACCTTACATAGAGTTCTTCTCACGGTCCTAAGTCATTTTAAAAACTTCCCCCCTAAAGCCCTACATGCAATAGTATTTATCAATTCAGAAGCCTCCCCTTACATAGAGTTCTTCCCACGATCCTAAGTCATTTTAAAAACTTCCCACCCCGAAGCCCTACTACATTCAATAGCATTCATCAATTCAGAAGCCTCCCCTTACATAGAGTTCTTCCCACGATCCTAAGTCATTTTAAAAACTTCCCACCCCGAAGCCCTACTACATTCAAAAGCATTCATCAATTCAGAAGCCTCCCCTCACATAGAGTTCTTGTTATGATCCTAAGTCATTTTTAAAACTTCCCCCTCCCTAAAGCCCTACATGCACTAGTATTCATCAATTCAGCAGCGTCCCCTTACATAGAGTTCTTGTTACGATCCTAAGTCATTTTAAAAACTTCCCCCCCCCAAAGCCCTACATGCAATAATACTCCTCAATTCAGAAGCCTCCTCTTACATAGACATTTTCTCACGATCCTAAATCATTTTAAAACTTCCCCCCCCAAAGCCCTACATGACAGTAATACTCCTCAATTCAGAAGCCTCCTCTTACATAGACATTTTCTCACGATCCTAAGTCATTTTAAAACTTCCCCCCCTAAAGCCCTATATGCAATATATAGCATTCATCAATTCAGAAGCCTCCCCTTACATAGAGTTCTTGTTACGATCCTAAGTCATTTTGAAAACTTTCCCCCCTAAAGCCCTACATGCAATAGCATTCATCAATTCAGAAGCCTCCCCTTACATAGAGTTCTTGTTACGATCCTAAGTCATTTTGAAAACTTCGCCCCCCAAAGCCCTACATGCAATAATACTCCTCAATTCAGAAGCCTCCTCTTACATGGAGTTCTTCTCACGATCCTAAGTCATTTTAAAAACTTCCCCCCCTAAAGCCCTACATGCAATAGCATTCATCAATTCAGAAGCCTCCCCTTACATAGAGTTCTTCCCACGATCCTAAGTCATTTTAAAAACTTCCCACCCCGAAGCCCTACTACATTCAATAGCATTCATCAATTCAGAAGCCTCCCCTCACATAGAGTTCTTGTTACGATCCTAAGTCATTTTTAAAACTTCCCCCCCCACAGCCCTACATGCAATAATACTCCTCAATTCAGAGGCTTCCTCTTACATAGAGTTATTTTCACGATCCTAAGTCATTTTAAAAACTTCCCTCCCTAAAGCCCTACATGCAATAGTATTCATCAATTCAGAAGCCTCACCTTACATAGAGTTCTTCTCACGGTCCTAAGTCATTTTAAAAACTTCCCCCCTAAAGCCCTACATGCAATAGCATTCATCAATTCAGAAGCCTCCCCTTACATAGAGTTCTTGTTACGATCCTAAGTCATTTTAAAACTTCCCCCCCTAAAGCCCTACATGCAATAGTATTCATCAATTCAGAAGCCTCCCCTTACATAGAGTTCTTCTCACGGTCCTAAGTCATTTTAAAAACTTCCCACCTAAAGCCCTACATGCAATAGTATTCATCAATTCAGAAGCCTCCTCTTACATAGGGTTCTTCGCACTATCCTAAGTCATTTTTAAACTTTGATTCACTAGCGCAAGGCCACGGCAGAGCTTGCTCGCATTTGATCTTTTCCGGAGATCTTCCGATAACTTTCCGAATTTTAAGTTTGAGACAACAGTTCCATACGTTTCCAAGATAAGTCTCCAAAGATGTCTTCCTTAGTTACTGCACATAAGTTTCTGAAGATAAGTTACGGAAGATAAGTTACCACATATTGTTTTCATGAGTTACCGAATATAAGTTTCTGAAGATAAGATACGGAAGATCAGTGACCGAAGATTGTTTTCATTAGTTACAGAATATATGTTTCTGAAGATAAGTTGCGGAAGATAAGTGACCGAAGATTGTTTTCATTAGTTACAGAATATATGTTTCTGAAGATAAGATACGGAAGATCAGTGACCGAAAATTGTTTTCATTAGTTACAGAATATATGTTTCTGAAGATAAGTTACGGAAGATAAGTGACCGAAGATTGTTTTCATTAGTTACAGAATATAAGTTCTCGAATATCACGGCTACAATAAGTTCCCGAATACAGTTTTATAAGTTTCCGAGGATAAGTTACTGAAGATATCCCTATTAGTGCCTGAAGATAGGTTTCGGAAGATAATTTCACGAAGATTAGTGACCGAATCCGTTCCCATTAGTTACCGAATACAACGTTGACCAAGTAAGAGACAAAAGCTATAGCAAAAGAACGGAAAAGGAAAGGAGAGAATGATTTTGGAAAAACATACTTCCAAAAAAAACTGGACACAATAGAGGACAACCACAACAAACACACTATTGGGGATCTGGGTTGCTCATGGACTACTCCCTTGAAAAATTGTGTGGATGTTTTTTTGGGTGTTTCATCAGACATCAAATATTTTGTGAAATTAAACAGTTTGAAAATTCCAAAAGAATGGAGCTAAGACCAGCTAAGAAAGTAAAAAAGAGAAAAGTATTAGCAAAGGAAAGGAAAAGGAAAGGAGAAACTGAAAAAAAATGAAAGTAGAGGAAAAGAGGAAAAGTATTAATTGCAAAGGGAAAGAGAAAAAAGAGAAAAGGAAAGAGAAAAGTGATTTTGGGAAAAAATACTTTCAAAAAAAAACTGGGCACAATAGAGGACCACCACAACAAACACACTATTGAGAACCAGGGTTGTTCATGGACTACTCCCTTGAAAAATTGTTTGAGCGCTGTTTTTTTTTATTGGGTTTCATCAGACATCATATATTTTGTGAAATTAAACAGTTTGAGAATTCCAAAAGAATGGAGGTAAGAAAGTAAAAAAGAGAAAAATATTAGCAAAGGAAAGCAAAATGGAAAGGAGAAACTGATTTTGGAAAAAAATACGTCCAAAAAAAAACTGGACACAATAGAGGACCACCACAACAAACACACTATTGAGGATCAGGGTTGTTCATGGACTACCCTCTTGGAAAAATGTTTGAGTGCGGTTTTTTAATTGGGTGTTAATAAGGCATCCTATATTTTGGGGAAATTGGGCATTTCTGAGAATTCCAAAAGAATGGAGCTAAGAAAGTAAAAAAAGAAAAACATATTAGCAAAGGAAAGGAAACGGAAAAGAGATAATGATTTTGAAAAAAAATGTTTCCAAAAAAAGTTGGACACAATAGAGGGCCACCACAACAAACACACTATTGAGGATCAGGGTTGCTTATGGACTACCCTCTTGAAAAAATGTTTGAGTGCTGTTTTTTAATTGGGTGTTAATAAGGCATCCTATATTTTGGGGAAATTGGGCATTTCTGAGAATTCCAAAAGAATGGAGCTAAGAAAGTAAAAAAAGAAAAACATATTAGCAAAGGAAAGGAAACGGAAAAGAGATAATGATTTTGAAAAAAAATGTTTCCAAAAAAAGTTGGACACAATAGAGGGCCACCACAACAAACACACTATTGAGGATCAGGGTTGCTTATGGACTACCCTCTTGAAAAAATGTTTGAGTGCTGTTTTTTAATTGGGTGTTAATAAGGCATCCTATATTTTGGGGAAATTGGGCATTTCTGAGAATTCCAAAAGAATGGAGCTAAGAAAGTAAAAAAAGAAAAACATATTAGCAAAGGAAAGGAAACGGAAAAGAGATAATGATTTTGAAAAAAAATGTTTCCAAAAAAAGCTGGACACAATAGAGGGCCACCACAACAAACACACTATTGAGGATCAGGGTTGCTTATGGACTACCCCCTTGAAAAATTGTTTGGATGTTTTTTTGGGGGTTTCATCAGACAGTTGGAGAATTCCAAAAGAATGGAGGTGAGAAAATATAAAAGAGAAAAGTATTAGCAAAGGAAAGGACAAGAAAGAAGAGAATGATTTTGGAAAAAAATACTTCCAAAAAAAACTGAACACAATAGAGGACCACCACAACAAACTTATTATTTAGGATCAATCTTGCTCATGAAAAAAACTGAAATAAAAATTTCTTCAGACAACAGTTGGACACAATAGAGGACCACCACAACAAACATATTATTTAGGATCAATATTGTTCATGACAAAAAACTAAAAATATTGAACAAAAAACTGAAAAAATGAATTAATTATTCAAAAACTGAAAAATGAAATACATTAAACAACAAAAAAATAAGTTAAAACAATTTTAAAAAGAAAATACATAAACAAATTGCAAAATACACCAAAAAAAATCAACAAAACCGACCCACCCAATCAATTTCCCTGGGTCTGAATTATTTCACAAAAAAATAAAAAAATAAAAAAAATAAAAACGACCCACCGCACTAATCAGGATACAACATTGTCATTTTCATCATGATCCAAACTAAGTCAAAGGCATTTAAAGATGAAAAATGATGCTGCATCATGCAGAATGATACTGCATGCGCTGGAAGCAGCCAGAAAGACAGCCTTCCGTCAGTTAGATGTCTCAATCTGGGCTGCAAGGAAGAGGATTGTGAATCCTCACGCTTGCCAGAGGCGGCGACTTAGAGAATTGAGTTCAGAACCATTGAAGGTGTACTAAAGACTAGTGAAAAGTATGTGAGTCCTGCTTGGTTCCACCTGACTTGTGCTGCTGGCGGCGTTTTTGGCCAGGAAACTCCAGCTCTTTCTTCAGAGCTACTAGAAGAAATGTGTCAGCAGGACACTTGCTGCCGGCTTTGAGAACTGTTGAATAATTTTTGCAGAGTCAAGATCTAGATCTGGCGTTGCCTTAGGTGTTCTGCTTGTTTTTTCACTCTTGCGCACTACATGGCAGGAGGCAGCCTACGATGCGTCTACACCTGTGGAGGACAAGCAGGGTAGGCTGTGGTTTTCAACACACCCACAGCTTGTTAAAACATTATTCAAACAGTATTTAAGCATTATTGAATCATTTTCAACATGATCCAAACTAAGTCAAAGGCATTTAAAGATGAAAAATGATGCTGCATCATGCAGAATGATACTGCATGCGCTGGAAGCAGCCAGAAAGACAGCCTTCCGTCAGTTAGATGTCTCAATCTGGGCTGCAAGGAAGAGGATTGTGAATCCTCACGCTTGCCAGAGGCGGCGACTTAGAGAATTGAGTTCAGAACCATTGAAGGTGTACTAAAGACTAGTGAAAAGTATGTGAGTCCTGCTTGGTTCCACCTGACTTGTGCTGCTGGCGGCGTTTTTGGCCAGGAAACTCCAGCTCTTTCTTCAGAGCTACTAGAAGAAATGTGTCAGCAGGACACTTGCTGCCGGCTTTGAGAACTGTTGAATAATTTTTGCAGAGTCAAGATCTAGATCTGGCGTTGCCTTAGGTGTTCTGCTTGTTATTTCACTCTTGCGCACTACATGGCAGGAGGCAGCCTACGACGCGTCTACACCTGTGGAGGACAAGCAGAGTAGGTTGTGGGTTTTGACACACCCAGAGTTCATTCAAACATTAGTCAAACATTATTCAAACAGTATTCAAGCATGATTCAACCATTTTCCAATATTTTTAAATATTTTGAATATGACTCAAACTAAGCGTCAGTTAGATGTTTCAATTTGGGCTGTAAGGAAGAGGATTGTGAATCCTCATGCTTGCCAGAGGCGGCGACTTAGAGAATTGAGTCCATAACAACAATGTAGGAACTGAATCCTTCTTGACTCAAGGATAGTTGTCCTTGTAATCTCGATTTCATTTTTGGTGAGGAAGCTGCAGCTGCTTCAGAGTTGCCAGCAGAAATTCCGCAGGACGGCTGCTTGTGCTCTGTCTTGAAGGTGTAGACGCCCACGACAAGCGCTTTCGCTGTTTCAAGTATTTTTACACAAGCCGGATATTGCATTTCAAGGCACTCGCTTGAAAGCAGGCTGACAGAGAGTTGCTGCCCGTCGCGGACTGAAAGAGATGGCTGAAAGTTGTTGAAAGTTTAGATTTGCATTTTATGCTTTGGAGTCCAATTGGAGTGGCAAGAAAAGGATAGAAAAGGTGTAGTGAGTGTAGTGCAGAATATACAAAAAAAACAAAAAAAACGCCGAGGAGTTGTTTCGCTGATTCGGTTTGACCAGACAAGACAAGACCAGTGAGTCTGGCAGCTGCAAGGATGTGGATGGTCAGGCTTCCGACTCTGATTCTGACGAGGTGTCTGTGTTGGATAATGTTTCTTACAGCTCCATGAACAAAAAACACACTATCACACGCAGGCACAGACACGCGCACAACATCCCCAACAATTATGTAATACACTTGAAATCACTTGAGCCCTGATTCTGTGACGCAACGTTTTCAGTTCTGAACAGCTGTCGATGTTGTTAAGTTTTGCCAGGATTCAGGCTCAGACACATCGGATTCGTCCGATTCATCTGGGAGTTCCACATCATCCTCGTCTGGGCCAACAGACTCTGAGGAGGCGGTGACAACCGAAATGCCTGACCAAGAGAAAGAGATGCTAAAAGTATCATAAAGTATCTAAAAGCCGCACATTATGCAAAGTATCTCATGGTTGATGATGAGGGGGGACCAGCTATATTGGTAAGTAGCCAACATCAGGTCACGAAAGGTAGCCTCCTAGCGGGCTACCTTGAGTTTTACTTTGCGAAGCAAAGGGGCGGGCTGGACCCCTTATCCTTGAACGACCAGGAGAAAGGGACCCCCCCCCTCCCCCCGAGAGATGGACTGTTAGGAACTATGCGACAAAAGGCCTTTAACAGAAATGATCTGGAGAGAGATAAGAAACATTCATCCTCAGGTTATAGTTGATCTTGCATGATAACTTGCTGCTACGCTTTGGCTCTTCACTTGTACTATCTTGTACTTAAGCACGCACTTGCTTCTCTGCTAAAGGTTTTTGCAGTACCTCAGCATTGTCCAACCTGTTTTTTGGGCTATTCTATGATCATACTCTGGTCCTCTTCGACAATTGACAACGACGACGACAACAACAACAACAACAACCTCAACCTCCAAAACAACAACAGCAACAACAACAGCAGCAGCAGCAACAAGAAGAACATTAATTAATCAATAGTAGCCAACAATGCACCAGCTGAAACCACGACATTAGCATCTTAAAAACGGGATTTGGATAGCCTGATCACACCTGCTTCCGAGATCGCAGCAAGGCAAGATCACATCTTGACGCAAGGTTTTCGTCAATGCTACAAAGCATCCTTTAAATCGAAGACCTTGTTTCACAAGAAGCACAACCCCGCCAACTTCAACTTGAACACAAACTGCCGCTGGCTTCTACGGCACAAACTTTCCCCCCGCATTTCCACAAACGCTTCTCTGCGCACTATAGACTTCCATTTGCATTTGCACAAGCACTGGGTTTGTTATGTGAACTTATTTCGAAGCCTTAAATCAAAGTTCGAACCTATCTGATTTGAAGTTCGGCCATGTTTAACATCAATTAGCGTTTCAGGCACTCAAGGTTTCAATGTACCAAAGCAGACAAAGGAGATGATGTCGGAGATGTTGATGACGATGTGAGTGATGTAGGCGGTGTAATTATGGATGCGGATCATGATGAGCATCATAATCTTGAACCATGATGAACCATGATGCCGATGATGGCAAATTGTGATGTTGTTGTTGATGCTGATCTTGAACCATGATGAACCATGACGCCGATGATGGCAAATTGTGATGTTGTTGTTGATGCTGGTGATGGTGATGATGATGATGATGATGATGATGATGATGATGATGATGATGATGATGAGATGATGATGATGATGATGATGGTGATGATGATGATGGTGATGACGATGGTGGTGATGATGATGATGTGATGATGATCATGATGATGATGGCAGTGGTGATGATGATGATGATGATGATGATTATGATGGTGATGATGGTGGTGATGATGGCAGTGATGATGATGATGATGATCATGATGATGATGATATGTGATGATGATGATGATGATGATGATGATGATGATGATGATGATGATGGTGATGATGATGATGATGATGATTTTGATGATGATGATGATGATGAGATGATGATGACGATGATGAGGATGACGATGATGATGATGATGATGACGATGATGACGATGATGAATGATGATGATGATGATGATGCTGACCCCGCCAACCCCGCCAAAACCCCGCGAAACCCCGCCGACCTACCCCGCCTACCCCGCCGACCCGCCCGACCCCGCGCACCCCGCCGACCCCGCCGACCCCCGCCGACCCCGCCGCCACCCACCCCGCCAACCCCGCCAACCCCGCCAACCCCCCGCCCCCCGCCCTCCACCCCGCCAACCCCGCCAACCCCGCCAACCCCGCGAACCCCGCGTGCGTCTCTGTATACGTATGCATACGTATGAATGCATGCCTGTATGGGTTTTTCTATGTCTGTATCTATGCATGTATGCAAAATTTAGTTAGTATGTAATTATGTATGGTTGTGTATGTTATGTTTTGTTTTGTTATGTAATCTAACGTAACGAAGAGTAAGGTAATGTAATCTTATGTATGTATGTCTATACATACACATGTATTTTCTGACCTGTTTTTATGATAGTTGAAAAGGTGGTACTGAATGTATAGGCATCGTTGGACAGAATGGTCACCCACCAGTATTCGCTACTGGTACGAATCGAGGCATTCTTGAAACGATCACTACAGGACTACAGGTGAATGGGGTACCCCTAGGACATTCTCTAGCATTCTGCAGGAAACTAGTTGAATAGTTGATACTGCTGGAGACGGGAGGTAAGCCCAACTAACACCCAATGGAATTAGCACAAGTTGATTGTCAAAAAAGGAAGACAAACAAAGCCCCAGTAGCTGCAGACAAATTACACTACCTTTCGTTGCATGATAGTGGGACACTGCCCCAGATGAATGGAGCCCAAAGTTTAAATGAATGGGATGGTTGAAAATTGAAATGCTTTGGAAGGTCTTTTGAACTCCCTGGTCAACGCTTTTTGTGGAGACCCAGCCAGTGAGAAAAAACACACACACTAGATGAAGCTACCAGTAGCGACTGCGCTTGTGGAGTTTTTGCGTCGCTGGACCACCCTAAATCGAGCGTTCTAACAGGGAGCGACCGTCACTCTCTGTTAGAACACTCACTACCGGTAGCGACTGCACTTGTGGAGTTTTGGAGTCGCTGGACCACCCTAAATCTTACGTTCTTCTCAGTACAACCCCAGCGAAAACACAAGATGATCCTTGGGTCGATGATTCCGGTGGCACCCTTAGAACACTCACTACCGGTAGCGAGCGTTCTAGTGGAGTTTTTCCGTCGCTGGGGCACCATCAATCTTGCGTTCTTCTCACTAAGACCCCGGCGAAAACACAAGATCATCCCTGGGTCGATGTTTCCCAACCCTCCCTTAGAACACTCACTACCGGTAGCGAGCGTTCTAACAGGGAGCGACCGTCACTCCCTGTTAGAACACTATTTTTCTTAATAGCACCATTTTTTTATACATTTTGAATCCCCAAATCACTACCGGTAGTGAGCGTTCTAAGGGCTCCACATTGACAGAATTCCCAATTCACTACCGGTAGTGAGCGTTCTAAGGGCTCCCCATTGACAGAATTCCCAATTCACTACCGGTAGCGAGCGTTCTAAGGGCTCCCCATTGACAGAACTCCCAATTCACTACCGGTAGCGAGCGTTCTAAGGGTTCCCAATTCAGAGCGTTCTAAGGGTTTCCAATTAAGGGTTTCCAATTCACTACCGGTAGCGAGCGTTCTAAGGGTTCCCAATTCACTATCGGTAGCGAGCGTTCTAAGAGTTCCCAATTCACGACCGGTAGCGAGCGTTCTAAGGGTTTCCATTCACTACCGGTAGCGAGCGTTCTAAGGATTCTCAATTCACTATCGGTAGCGCGTGTTTTAAGGGACCCAATTCACTACCGCTAGCGAGCGTTCTAAGATGTCCTAAGGGTGCCCAATTCAGACCAGTAGTGAATGAATGTTGGTGGAGTAACCGTGGTGTCCAAAGATGCAAATATACAGTACCACTTTTTCAACTATCATAAAAGCAGGACAGTTTTAATCCATGTATGATAAGCATTTATAAACATAATACTTAGACTTTTGCATGCATGTTTCATTGATAGACTGCTCTATTTCTTCACAAGCGCAGCCGTCACGTAGAACGGAACAGTCTAAGCCACCCCCTCCCCCCCCTCGAAGGGAACTCTCGCCATATGCCTGGTGAGTCTCTTCACGCAGCAGCCCCTTCGCAGTGTCTCGTCATCATCACCATCCCCATCATCATCATCATCCTCCTCATCACCATCATCATTCGACTTGAAATTCGGATTTTCGACATCCATTTTCCAAGTACCCAACGGTGCGATGAAAGTGACAGGTTCGAGCATCCATAGGTACCACAAAAAGAGACATTGGAGTTTGTGCTCACACTGATCGTGTTTTTTCCCCCGCACGATGCGTGTGTCTGACAATGTACCGCCAAATGGCTATTTAAATGGACTGTGACTAAGTGATGAGCAACCATGGACATCGTCGGGTGCTCTCTTTTCGGATCCAGATATCTCCGCTCTGCTCTGAATGTCCAGTTCCATGCCCCCCCCCCAAGTGAACTCTCGTCACATGCCTTGCGCGTCTCTTCACGCAGCAGCCCCTTCGCAGTGTCTCATCATCAGCATCATCGTCATCATCCTCATCATCATCATCAGCATCATCATCATATATCATCATCATCATCATCATCACCATCATCATCATCATCATCATCATTCGACGTGTGATTCGGATTTTTCGACATCCATTTGCCACGTCACTTTAACTTTTGCAAGGAAACGGGTGGAGCAAAGGAACGTCGGCGCTTCTCCATGCTTCGGTTGGACAGAAATTTTCCCTTCGTTCTGTCAAAGCGGTGATTTGCTAGCGCATGACGTCCATATTGACAAGCCTAAGGCTTGGTGTCAGCAGAAAAGGGCCCGGTCGCATGTCGGCTTTCGCACTGAGTGATCCCCCGCGTCCCCTGTGACACAAGTACCTTTCGTGTCACCCCTTCTCAAGTTTACTAGCCACACGTCTTCCTGGAAAAATCTTGCTGAAATGCTGGTGAGCACAAGAGATGACATATCTGGTCAGATTCCAAAGCAAGGAGTCAGAGTCGTCCCCAGAGAACGGCGACTCGTTGGACAAGGCCAAGACTGTTTGAAACTGCCGTGTCTTGAGATCATTGGAAGATCATTGAAGATCTGGATAGAGATACGGAGATTGCAGGAGCCAAATTTCAGCCTTTGGCCTTTCCTGGGACTTTGCATGCAGGCCCAAAATGAAGCCGGCAATGCGGAAGGTGTGGTATGGGGTGGTGAAATACATGATGGCCTCGACGTTGGAGGCGGCCGGCCAATGTCGTTCAGGTTTTGCCCCAACTAACGCGCTGGATGCTGCGCGGGATACCAGCCCATCCAGCCCCATTTTTCAGGTTCGCATGAGTTTGTTTCGATGGAGACAAATGCATCGAAACGTCAACGAAACCTTGAGATGTATGTTGAAGGCATTGCGTAATTTGAGAGTAGAGAAACTTTGAGAAACTCATGTGGACTATTGCGGCTTCCAGCAATAGTATGCAGTATGCAATAGTATGCAGATGCAGTACGACTGCCTCGCCTTGGTAGTATCAGCACTGAGTCAGGAGCGCGAAGTGGAGGAGGTCCCCGAGCTTTCTGCTACAACTGTTTGGTTCGGGCACCAAGGGAAGATTTTGACTTCCCTGACTTTTGCAATCAAACCCGGTCCGAATAATTTTGGTTTCTTGCTCTTCTTAGTCGCTCTTCACAAGGCGAAACAAGATTCTTGGGCGATTAGAAGCTCCCCAGCCAGGGGCCTGATACAGTGATGGAAACGGCCGTCGAAACTCTGGACATTTCGGAAAACACGCCCTGAGGCGCATGGCCAGACAGAAAGGTCTGGAGAACTTGACGATGCCCAGGTGTTTGCTTTGTTACTGTATTACTTTGGCAGACACTTCTTCCACTGTGAGCATTAGGTGTATTTGAAAATGGTGGGATACCACCAAAATGGCAACTTTAACATATTTTGATAGGGAATGATAGGGACAATGGTGATTCACCAATGGATTCAAAGGGCAATATGGACAGTTACATGTCATTGCCGTATTTCAGACAAACTGACATGGAGGCACCAAGTTCCAGCACCGTGTATGAGTCCTCCGCATCCGTTACCCAAAAGGCTCAGCAATGAACCGCTGTCGACTTCCCTTGCCACAAACAAGCTGTCCACAGCCAAAGTGCCAGGACTGTGGAGCTCTCTGGCACAGATGCGCTTGTTTCTCTTCGTTTGAGTGCAAAAGAACTTGCAAAAGAGAAGCTCTGGCCCCAGGACCTTAGGAAATCTCAGGAAATTCAGGACAATTTTAGGACAGGGACATTTTGATCAGCCACCGAACCTGGAAACGGAGCGAATCCAATTAGGGCCTCGATCCTGAGCTGAACCGTGACAGGCTCAAGATGTTGCAACAGCATCGTGCAGAAGCCAAGGCCCCTGGATCCCCTGGGCACTTTGGGCGAGTCCGTCTCACCAAAGATCAAGCACCCAAATATGGGATTGAATGGGATTGGACTTGACTCACCACACTTCCAACTTTTAAAACCACATTTACCACATTCATGTTCATGGTTTTTCTATGATCTTAATACATAGATCATGTCATTGCCATGTCAATCTCATCATAGTTTCTTCATATTCATCTCCGATTCTCATAATTTTGCAAGTTTGCATCTGGACTGGCGCAGGGCACTGGCGTATCCCTCCCGCAGCTGGGAGCTGTCGCCTCAGATTGCTTCAACTTCTCAGCTGGGCCGTCCGTGGAGGTGTCGTGGACCGTTGTGGAATGTGCCAGGCCAAACTGGCCCCGGAGAGCCTTTGGGAAGTGTCGCAAGTGCCACAGGTGACGACTTCAGCTACAAAGCTGCAAAGCTGGAAAGCTTCAGCCAAAAGACTGGCCAAAACTTCAGCTGTTTCGCTGGTTTCAGTCACTCAGGCTGCTCACTTTACTAAGCTTGGAAAAGCAAGGATGTCGAAACAGGCACATGCATGCACATGCAAAAAGCATCGAAGAGAGCTATGATTGGTGTGATTTCCTGAGCACAAGAGTTATCTTTTCAGAAAGCCACTTGGTTTTTCCAGAGGCAGCGCAGAGCAAAGGAAACAAGAACAACCCCTTCAAGGAAACTTATTTCAGAACGCTGCGATGCTGTGATTGTTTCAGTTCCAAGGCTGAGTGCTGGTCAAGGTATATCAACCTGTATCATGAAATGACTGCAGGCTTCTATGACGCAGGCTGGTAAATGATATAACAGTCATGGATGCACAGATAGGTAGTGCAGGTGCCGGGCACAGAGCTTTCGAATACTTTTACAATTCTTCATACTATACCAGTAGTACCGCACAAGGCGGTGGCGGAAGTTTCAAAAATGGAAAACCTATAGGAGAGGTGAGTTGGTGTGACGCAAAAATGGCACAGCGAACCCACTGATGGATTGAAAGGTGGTTGAGTGTTTCTCCCTTTCTGTCTCTCTTTCTCTCTTTCTCTCTGTGTCTCTCTTGCGCCATCGATCTACAGAGCTACCTTTCTAGCCATCTACCTATCTACCTGTCTATTCATGTATCTATCGATCGATTTGTTTATTCACCTATCTATTAAACTGTCTATCTTTCTGTCTATCCAGCCATTCATCCATCCGCTTACTTCTCTCTGTTAGTTTTCTTTTTTCCGTCCATCTCTTCATCGATCCATGTCCACAGCTATCCATCACCATGTTCTTCGTTCTGTTCTCTATCGATTCATCCATGCATCTGTGCAGATCCTCTTCAAATCTCCCACCCCTGCCATCGTTTTTGAAAATGCTACAAAACCCTCACGTTTTAGTCACTTTTCAGTGGATGCACAATCCACTCCACCTACCACACAAAACAACGTCTGAACGTCCAAAATGTCTCCGAGACCCTCAGTTTTTAACACTTTTGACTTCGAAATGTGCTTCGCGCCACAACGCCGTGCACTTTTTCGACATCTCAACTTCCAAAAGTGCTCCGAGACCGCCAGTTTTTAACACTTTTTACTTCCAAATGTGCTTCGCGCCACAACGCCGTACGCTTTTTCGACATCTCAACGTCCAAAAGTGCTCCGAGACCGACAGTTTTTAACACTTTTTACTTCCCTATGTGTCTATCTATGCATCTTTTCATCCGTCAAGTTCTCTCTCCACCTGTCCTTCGATCTACCTCTTGACCTGTGCCACGTCGACAACAAAACAATGCTGCTAGACTTCTGTTGGCAACATCAAAAATGAAGCAATTCTGCGAGACTTTCTCACTTTTTGCAGTTGAAAACATCAAAAACGAAGCAATTCTGCGAGACTTCCTTCAAAAATGGAAAGTTGACTGTACAGCTGACGGCCTCGTACCAATGCGTTTTGCGATTTTTCCATGCCATGTCTCTAAAGTACTGCGCCTGCCACGAAAAAGTTAGTCCAGGTCATACGAAATGCTGCACCTGTCACGCAAAAGCATCTTGGCATAGCTGATGATTTGATACGCCAAAATGCAACCCCCTCTCAGGAAATCAGCTCCTTGAGCTCCGAACATCTCTGCTGAAGATGCCTCTTGTACTGCGCCTGCCACGAAAAATGCATCTGTGCAGATCCTCTTCAAATCTCCCACCCTGCCATCGTTTTTGAAAATGCTACAAAACCCTCACGTTTTAGTCACTTTTCAGTGGATGCACAATCCACTCCACCTACCACACAAAACAACGTCTGAACGTCCAAAATGTCTCCGAGACCCTCAGTTTTTAACACTTTTGACTTCGAAATGTGCTTCGCGCCACAACGCCGTGCACTTTTTCGACATCTCAACTTCCAAAAGTGCTCCGAGACCACCAGTTTTTAACACATTTTACTTCCAAATGTGCTTCGCGCCACAACGCCGTGCACTTTTTCAACATCTCAACTTCCAAAAGTGGTCCGATCCTGAGGTGTTTTGTAATTCTTGTACCTTTTCACTCGAAATCGGCTTCGCGCCACAACGGCGTGCAACTTTTCATCTCTCATCTCCCCAGATGTCTCCGCACCCGCCGCTTTAGCGAGCCTACTTTTCAACCCTCCGGAGCCACAAAACCACGAAAAAACACAGTGTTTCGCGACTTGCCTACCTTGTCGCGCACCTGCATCTTCTTTCTTCTGATCTTTTCTCTTCTGACTCTTCTCCCTGCTGACTGCTTTTTCATCTCTCCATACTGTCGGAAGTTTGACTTCTAAACTTCCTTCGATCATGAATCATAATATATTGTTCTAACATGTTCTAACTAAATATAGTTCTACTATGTTCTATTATAATATAGTTAATTAGATACAATATTCACAACGTGATATTGGACTCTTGCAAGCTGGCCTTGCGAATGTTCGTGGCAGTCCCAGAGTTTGCCATCCATCTCTGCACCGCCAGGGGCTGAATGCTCAAAACATTGGGAAATTACGGCCCTCTTGTGGCAATTCAGGGGGTATAACACTGGGCATGCCCCAAATGGCAATTTCAAGGTGGAAAATTGAAAAGTGATGATAAACTAGTGGGTGTTGGGTACACATGGGCGTGATATTTTCAGACAAACCCAAATGAGCTCCTGAAACATCCAGTTTCAAATGAGTTTCTACCAATGACTTTCAAGCATTACAATGACATGATGACCCTCAGTAGGTCACAATTCGGCATCACCGCGGGTGTTCAGAAGAAGGTTCTCCAGGCGGATGGGATATCTCGATCCTCCCATTTGATTTGAGCATCGTTTGTGTCACTTTTTGGCTCAGTGCGAATGCAAAAGCAAACCTAGGCTCAGTGGATAACCTAGGTTCATGCTGAATTCATTTGGACTCATTTGGATGAGACCTTGATTTGAGATATTTGAGACTGGAGGCACCCATTCCTTCTGAGCGGCCCATGGACATGCGAACCTGAAACTAAATCATTGTTTTTTAAAATCTTGTGAATTGAATGGATCCTAATCTGCGACTCGCACTACGGTCCACAACCATCACACGAAAATGCGGAGTCGTTCTGCAAGACAGGTCAAGCCGACATGAAAGGACGTCTCACCCAATAGTGTTTGTAGGAAATTTTATCGCGTTGCTCGTCCAAAAGTCTGGCATTTAATTTGGGTCTACGACACAGATTTACATCGCCAGACAACCAGTATCAGCATATATCAGCATATTCTCTGGTGGACAAACAGGGCCTAGGATACCATTATTTGGATACCGGGCTGTGAATCTCATTGACCAGTTGTGTGACCACCCTGAGCTGTTTTTGGAGATTTGACATGCAGATGTTATCAGAATGGCTGGAGGTGCATTGGTTGAGTTCAGCGGTGAGAAACCAGCTATGCAGCCCCTGGGTTTTCATGATCCAACACACGGCTGCTCAACCCTAGATATTCCTATTTAAAAGCCTGTTGCTGCTTATGGGCTCCCTGAATTCGAAGCCGTCAAGACCCGAAGCATCAGAAGACATCGTTGCAGTTTTGAAAAGGTGATGAAAGGTAGTATTTGCAGAAAATTCTCTCCGTTTTGCCTGTTTTCACATGCAATTCACTGGTGGAACAGAAACAAACTTGGTCAAGCGGCAGGTGTGCTACTGTCTTGCGGGTATTTGTCCACAGGCGCTTTCAACAACATTCTACAACTAGAAATTGAAATGCGCAAAACATCGCAAAATCTATATAGAGTAGCCAAGAATTGATCTATATATAGTGGTTGCTCTTGGTTTGCAGAGTGTGAAGTGTTTTCCAAACCCTTAGCATAACATATGCTATTGTACATACATGGCATAACATGTGCCACCTTTTCATCTCATGGAACTCATGTTCATACCACCATACCGAAGTGGTGGGATCGAGCTCGCAGCGACCCAAAACGTGCTACGCCACCTTGCTGTTTCTTGCATGGGAGCCAACTTCGCGCGTGGCTGCTTTTCGTTGTTGGTAGCGGTTGCCTGAGACTGACTTGCTCTATGGCATCTACAACATCTCCGAGCACTACGACCTCACGCCCATATGCTGGAAAAGCCCATGAATATGTGCCAGAGTTTTCGAACAAGGCCTCAGAGTATAAAGAGTACAAGAAGCGTGTGCTGTTGTACAAGAAGAAAATGTCCCTGGCAGGAAGGGCAAAGGAGACAGCCTTCAACATAATTGCTGCGCTGACTGGCCGAGCTTGGGATGCACGTGAAGACCTTCAGATGGCCGACCTTGAAGCTGAAACTGGAGTGGCCACCCTTCTGAAGGGGCTGGACTCGGTGTTCAAGTACGACGCCATCACCGAGCTGCGGAATGACTTTGAAAGTTTCTTCATGCATATACCCGAAGGGGAAGAAACCAGACCATCCAGGAGTACACTTCGAAAGAGCTCTACGCAAACTGGAGAGCCACAGCGTGAACCTCCCGGACAAGGTCATTGGATGGTTCTTTCTTAGAAGAGCTGGCCTGAAGCAGGACCAAAGACAGATGGTGATGTCAACGCTGTCTGTGGAGAAGCTGAACATGGAGACCGCCAGAAAAGCCTTGAACTTCGCGATCGAGCAGGACAGTGCACCAGAAGTTGCAACAGCCTACAACGCCAAGAATGCCCGGAACAAGGAATCCATCTACTATGAGGATGACGAGATGCAGCCCCCGGACTATTACAACGACCTGGGCTATGACAACGCTCTTGACGAGGGCTACTACATGGATGATGATGCGGCATATTGGGATGAAGATGATGATGAAGCCGATGCGGCTTACACGGCAGAAGATGCGGCTGCTGAGTGTGATGAAGTCTTTGCGGCTTACGTTGAGGCAAGACAACGAATGAACCAGATGCGGTTGAGCAGGGGATACTACCCGGTGGTAGCGATGGTCCCTGGTGGACAGAATACGTCCAAAGGCCAGCAGAAGGGCAAAAGACCGATCAAAGGTTCCAAGTCGAAAGGCAAGACTCAGATGAAGCAGGCGCCTCGCACGCCGAACCCGAGAGCTAGAGGCAAAACTGCCCTTGGTTCAGTGACATGCCTACGTTGTGGACAAGCCGGACACTATGCCAAGAACTGTCCTCAATCCTCAACCAAGAGGAAAGCTGACGGACCTGCTGACTCCGATGCAATGGTTCACATGGTTGCGAACGACGACAACGACGTCCAGCAGATCAACATGCACGAGGACGACGGCGAGGAGAGCGAACCAGATGACACTGGAATTTGGGATTGTGGAGCAGCATCAGTGCTTCTAACCAAGATGCAGCTCAAAAAGTACCTCAAGATGCTCCTCATGGCTGGCTACGACATCTACAACATCAAGGCCTGGACATGTACCAAAGGATTTCGCTTTGGGAATGGGCAGAAGGACATATGTCATCAACGGCAAAGTTCAATTTTTGCTTGGACGACCTCTCATGGAGAAGATGAAGGTGACCATCGACTACTCCGAGAAGAAGATCAAATGGGGAGAAGGTGAATGGAAGGTTGCACCCCTTGGTCCCAAAGGAGAATATGTGCTACACCTTGCAGAACATATTGTTCACCTACGTGATGCCCCGGTGAAAGAGACCTTGGTCCCTGAAGATTTCTACGACCATGTCCAGCTGGAGACGGAGTACAACATCATGGACCTGATCCAGGAGATGGAGGAGATCAACATGATTGATGAGAATGCGCCCATGGAGACCTCACCAGCAAGAGCCCGAACAACGCCTAGAGACACAGCCTCACCTCACTCTCTGACCGACCTCAACCTGGACAAGATCAAGGACATCGAGCCTCCCATCCTTGTCAACTCCGATGGAATTGCACCAGTTCCATACCAACTTGATGGAAATGCTCCTATGGTTGACGAGAAGATCAAGGAGCACAGAATGAAGAGAGCCTGAGGCGGCTGTGAGAAAATGGAAGTCAGGTGAACTGACGTTTGAAGAACAAGTCAAAGTTTTAGACCTTGACTCAACGAGCCCTGAAGAAGTACCACTTGGAGCTGATGAGAAAAATGAGCAAACATCTCCAACTTCAGATAGCCAACCACCAAAGAAGATCAAGTTGGATGAAAGTGTTCAGAACCTCAAGAAGCTCACCGGCAACAAGCTGAGATCCATGACCCACAAATTGGAGCAGAAGGTGAAGGAGAACGATAAGATTTTCATGGCTTGCACCAAGGATGAGAAGCCCGGCAGAAAGATCAAAATTTGGGAAGTTTTTGCTGGAAAAGGACGTGGATGCAAAGCGCTTTTCTTTGGAAGAGGGCTGGGATTTCACCCAGGCCAAATGCCGGAAAGCTTTCATCAACAAGCTTGTCACTGAAGAGCCCGACAGTGTTCTTTTATCACGAGTTTGCCGTTTGTGGTCAGTTCTCCAGGAGCTCAACATTGCCCAAAGTGAGGAATATCGCGCTGAACTTCAACGTCAACGACAAGAAAATCACGACACCATCCTCACCTTTGTGGCGATCGTCTACGAGATTCAGCGGAGAAATGGAAGAGATGCAACAGTTGAGCATCCTTGGCGTGCGAAAAGTTGGAGGACAAAAGCTTTTAACAAGATGATTGGCTATGACTGCTACGTGGATCAGTGCTGCTACAAGCTTGCAATGCCAGATGTGGACGGAGTGATGCGACCAGTCCGCAGACCAACATGCTTTCGGACGACAGGACACATGATTTACATACACCATGCTGTTTCGAGAATGCCCTGGCAATCACCAACACACACCGCTTGAGGGCTACATACCTGGTGTTGGACAACGTTCGAGGCTGGCTGAGAACTACCCGCCGAAGCTTGCAGCAAAACTTGCAGAAGCACTGGTGACCCAAGTCAATCATTGGGATGATGTCAACGCAGCGGAGGAACTGAATGAAGTCTACAACAAGGTGATGGAGTTGGAGAACTTGAAGGTGAATCACCACCTGTGACAGTTTCAGAACCAGTTCAACGAAACCGAGAGCTGCGACGTCAAGTTGGCAACAGACCCTTTGAGTACGTGCAGAGATTGCATAAGAACACGGGCCACATCAGCAACGACACCTTGCACCGCATGCTTGAAGAGATCCAAGCTACTGAGAATGTCCTGACCGCCGCCAAGAACTACGTTTGCCCTACGTGCTATGCCAGAAAGCGACTAGCACAAGCGGCGTCCCAGCTCAGGTGTCAAAACAACTGAGTTCAACGAGCGCATCCAGGTGGACAGCCACTGGATTCAATGTGAAGAATCACTTGTTCAACTACGAGAACCTGAAACGCCTGCTGCAAAGAGAAAGAGAGAGCTGACAGGGCGACAATGTGTGCTGACGATTGTGGACCATGCGACAGACAAGATACTGTGCAGTTCGCATTCTGAAGGGTGAGACCGCAGAGGAGTTCACAAAAGGCATCGAACAAATGTGGTTCAAGCACTTTGGCATCCCGAAGCACTTGCGCATTGATGAAGCAAAAGTTTGGACATCAAAACATGTGCGTGAGTGTGCCGCAAGCCGAGCAATCAATCTGGAGGTACAACTTGAACAACATACTTGGCTTGGATTTGTTGAACGCAAGCATCAGGTGATCAGACGAGCATTGGTCATTTGGGCTCTTCTCATCTCATTTCATGTCTTTCCCTATATCAACTAAGTTCTTCTTAGCTATTTTCATGTCATCTAAGCACAGCTAACCTTCCTCATCTCACCGAAACTAGTCTTAACTCATCTTGGCTCTGCCGCACGTCAGAGTACTATTTCGGACTACAAAGCTTGCGCAGAGTACTTCCCAGTACTACTTTGTACTACAAAGCTTGCACAAAGTACTTCCCAGGATTACTTTGTACTACAAAGCTTGCACAAAGCACGGCGCAGTACTACTTTGTACTACGAAGCTTGCACACAGCACTTCCCAGTACTACTTTGTATTGCAAAGCTTGCACCCAATACAACTTTGTACTACAAAGCTTGCACGAGTATGTCCCAGTACTACTTTGTACTACCAAGCTTGCGCAAAATCCTTCCCAGTTCTACTTTGTATTACAAAGCTTGCACAAAGCACTTCCCAGTACTACTGTCTACTACAAAAGCTTGCACAAAACACATTCCAGTACTACTGTCTACTACAAAAGCTTGCTAAAAGTACTTGCCAGCATTACTTTGCACTACAAATCTTGCACAAAGCACTTCCCAGTACTACTTTGTACTACAAAGTTTGCACAAAGCACTTCCCAGTACTACTTTGTACTACAAAACTTGCACAAAGCACTTCCCAGTACTACTTTGTACTACAAAGCTTGCACAAAATACTTCCCAATACCACTTTGTACTACAAAGCTTGCACAAAATACTTCCCAATACCACTTTGTACTACAAAGCTTGCACAAAGCACGGCGCAGTACTACTTTGTACTACGAAGCTTGCACAAAGCACGTTCCAGTACTACTTTGTATTGCAAAGCTCGCAAAAAAGTACTTCCCAATACTACTTTGTGCTACAAAGCTTGCACAAAGTATGTCCCAGTACTACTTTGTACTACGAAGTTTGCGCAAAAAGCCTTCCCAGTACTACTACTTTGTATTACAAAGCTTGCGCAAAGCACTTCCCAGTACTACTTTGTACGTCAAACTTGTAACTAGGCATCCTGCCTGCTCACTCTGACAGGTCTGTCAGCAAAGCTGAAGGTGAGCCAGGTGGCGTGGTAACGGAGGAGGGATAGCCGCCTACGACCCTTTTTTTACCGTGTGACACAGTTCGTACTTTGCCTATTAGCTTCCCCACCGGAACAACAATACCACCAGCCCAATTGACAATACCTGAGTTGTTGGCAGCAAGCTTCACGTATTTAGTTTCGGTTTCTGGGATCAAAATAATCAATTTTTTCAAGGCCTGGGGGGGCACTTAAAAACAACAAAGCTGGGTCATTCAAAACGGTTTGAATGTCAGGGCTAAAACATTCCAGAGCATTGCGCTGACCAGTTTGCCAAATAATCTACACGATCGATCACGATCGGACAAAAGCGCAACTCTTCCCAGATTGCTCTAACCGTCTGAACTTGGAGGCTCTGCAGCACATACATGGTTGAAAAATCGATGCAACCTGCTTTGACTCTGTTTTGCACATCCTGCTGGACAGCTGTAGATCTTGCTGGCAAAGCTGCAAATACACCCAAGCCAAATATATAGCTCAAAGCCACGATAACCCAATTTATATATTTCAGGGAAAAAATCCACCGCGCCTATATAATATCAAATAATATCGTTCAAAAAAGGTAAATCAATAATCCCAAGGGAAAAAATATACCAGTGGCGCTGCCCAACCTTGACTGGTAGTTTATTGAACCTCTGCTGAAAGATATGGAAGGTCCCACTGAAAGTTCACACACTTCCACTATTCGATATAACAACCAAATCCGATCCTATGGAATGTCCGAATAGCGGTCGAAGCAACGATCAGTCCAGGCTTCTTTTTTCTTGATGTTACGGCGGGTACTGGCTGGTGATCGATATTTGAGGTTCCTCTTTGGTAATATTAATTAAAAGAAAAGGTCACCCCCATGGCAATCCAAAGAAAATTGATGGAGAAAAATCCATCGATACCTGTTTGGAACTTCAGCCAGAAATCAAATATCAATGGAAAAATTGCAGGGAAAAGGTAACGGCTTATTATCGGTCAGCCATATTGGAATATACAGCCTTATCGATGATCGGATCCAGATTTATTTCGAAAAAAAATAACATCAATATATATTGGAATAATAATATGTTTTGAAAAAAAAACATGAAAATATATTTTTTTAATTTATGATAAAATATATTTATTAAAAATAATTATGAAATTGTTTTTCCTTGGATTATAATATAATTTTTTAATTTTTTTTTAAGTATATAATATTTATATATTATTGTAAATATTAGATTTTTATTAATATTATTTCTAAATAAATTTAAATATGTTGATATATTTTAATAAATAAAATATTAGTAATGCCGCGTAAGGTAGGAGCGGGAATTTTAAAAATAGGAAATTTTTAGGAAAGAATGATTGTTACGAAAGCTAGCATTAGCTAGCTGGAATTTTATTGCTTGAACAAGTATTTCGGGGGCTGCTTAAGGACTTTACATAATCTTCGCTCCATCCCCCGCCCCTACTACCCCCCGCTACCACCACCATCATCACCACCACCATTACCACAAATTCTACTATTATCATCATCATTATCGTTCTTATTTTCATCATTATTATCATCATTATGCATTATTTAGCATTTAGCATTTAAAATGTATTATTCGTTATTTGTTATTATTATTATTGTTAATATTTAATTATATTTTATTATTATTGGTAATTATTGGTATTATTATGAAAGCTAGCATTAGCTCACTAGAACTTTCTTGGTTTAGGAAATATTTTAGGGCTCCCTAAGTACCTTACGTTATTTTTTACGCGAAAGGCCCCTCCCTCTGCCCCTTCTTTTATATATATTATTGTTATATTACTACTAATATTACGATTTAGCCTGACCCAGAGCGCGTGCGCGCAGTTTCTCGAGGCCAATTTTCCCAAAAATCTACTATTTTTTTGGGAAAATTGGCGAATACAAACTTAGTCTGCGCGAATACAAACTAAGTCTGTGCTTCCTGAGCCCCCTGCGCGGAGGTCGAAATTTTACTACTATTTTGGGAAAATCAAAAAAAGTGATACTTTTTTGTGAAAAAATTCTCTTATCCCCAGTCAGTGTCCCACTAAGCAAATGCAGTACGGTCGGTCAGGGTCGGTCGGGGGTTCGATTCCCCCCTGGTCCAGTGTCGCTCGGTATTCAGTTGTGTTTGAGCATGTGTCTTCTGAGTTTCCCCCGTAGGTCTCTCATGGATCAGTTGAGTTTTCGTTTTACGTTTCCGTTCTTCTGCATGTACCGCATGCGTCTATCACTCTTTTGAGTGCACTTTCGGCCCCACTGTCGCTCGGTCGATCTCTCCTGCATCAGTTGCGCTTTCGTTTTACGTTTCCGTTCTTCTGAATGTACCGCATGCGTCTATCACTCTTTTGAGTGCACTTTTGGCCCCACTGTCGCTCGGTCGGTCTTTCAGTTCCATTCGAAAAATGGTTTTCTGGGAGCTTTGGTTTTGCGTCCACTGTCGCTCGGTAGGTCTCTCATGGATCTGTTGTTGTTGTTGTTGTTGTTGCTGTTGCTGTTGCTCTTGCTGTTGCTGTTGCTCTTGCTGTTGCTGTTGTTGTTGTTGTTGTTGTTGTTGTTGGTGTTGTTGTTGGTGTTGTTGTTGGTGTTGTTGGTGTTGGTGTTGGTGTTGGTGTTGGTGTTGGTGTTGTTGGTGTTGTTGGTGTTGTTGGTGTTGTTGGTGTTGTTGGTGTTGTTGGTGTTGTTGGTGTTGTTGGTGTTGTTGGTGTTGTTGGTGTTGTTGTTGTTTTTGTGTTGGTGGTTTATTTTGTGTGTTTTTGCTGTTGTTGGTTTCTTTTTTTGTTGGTAGTTGGTGTCGTATGTATTGTTTGTTGTCTGCGGTTGTTGTTTTCTTGTTGTTGTTGTTTTTGCTTTTTGTTGTTTTTTTTTTTTTTGTTTTTTTTTTTTTTTGTTTTTTACTGTCTTTTTTTTTTTTTTTTGGGTTGTTGGTGTTGTTGTTGTGGTTTTTTTTTTTTTGTTTTTTTTTTTTTTTGTTTATTTTTTTTTGGTTTTTGTTTTTTTTTTTTTTTTTTTTTTTTTTTTTTGTTGTTTTTTGTTGTGTTTATGTTGTGTTGTTTTTTTTTTTTTTTTTTTTTTTTTTTCTTTTTTTTTTGTTTTTTTTTTTTTTTGTATTGTTTTTTATTTTTTTTTTTTTGTAGTTGGTCTTTTCCTTGTTTCTTTTTCTTTTGTTTTTTTGTTATTGTTTTTTTTTTTTTTTTTTTTTTTTTTTATTTTTTTTGTTTTTTTCTGTTATTTATTTTATTTTTTTTTTTTTTTTCTTTGTTGTTGTTTTTTTCTTTTTTTTTTTTTTTTTTTTTACTTTTCTTTTTTTTTTTTTTTTTTTTATTTTTTTTTTCTTTCTTGTTGTTGTGTTTGGCTTTTCCCCTTCTCTCTTTCTTTCTCTTTCTTTTTTTCCCCTTTCCCCCTTTGCCTTTTTTCTCGCCCCTGTGTGGCCTTCCGGCCTTTCTCCCCTGCCTTTTTCTGGCTTCTTGTGTCCTGCGTTTTTTTCCTGCCCGGTTTCCTTGCGTCTCTTCCTTTTGCTCCCCCCTTCGTTTCTCTCCCCCCCCTCTTCGGGCTACCCTAGGGTCCCGCTAGAAATTTGATTGAAAAAGGATTTTTTTAAGCCTAGGTAATTTGTAGTGAAATTTTTCGAATTTTATTGTGGATTTTTTAAGATTGGAACCTCTGTATTTTGTAATGAATTTATTGTATTTTTGATTAAAATCGAAACGGAAAAAAAATCTTTATTAAAAATAATAATAAATAAATATATAGAAAAATAGGAATCTATGTTATGTTTTAATAATATTTAATAATTAGATGTGTTTTAGCAGGTAATCCGTGGTATTCGGAGCATTTTAACATGAAATTTTCGGGTTAAGATGGTATCGCTAGGGATATTATTACTTCTGCGCGGTTCGTTTGTGTAATAGGGGCGTTGAAACACCAGTATGGGATATTGCGCGGGGATGTTGACGTATCTTGACCCAAGGTTAGGGATAATTAGGGAATATGATAGAATAGAAAATATAAGCAAAAATTATGTTTTGATATTTTTGAAAAATATCGGGGCTACTAAATGGGTGGCTCCAACCCCACCCCCTACTAAACGGGTGGTCCTAACCCTTTTCTATTTAATTTCGGAATATTATTGTATTTTAATTTAATTTAAATATTATTTATCAATATACATCTACATATTTTTTATTTCTTGTTATGTGCTGGAAAGAGTTGGGAGGAATGGACTGGCAGATTTAGGTACCCCATTTTGTAATGTTTTTATAAATTAAAATCGTTTTGTATACCCAATGGTAACCCATTTTGTAGTGTTATTATGGAGAAAAAAATACACCCAATAAAGGCACCACTCATTCCTGCGGTGCTACTCTGAATCATACGGTGCAATAAGATCATGACCGGTCTCAAGGTGAAAAAAAAAAAAACTATCATCATTTTTATTGGTGCAAGTGTCTTGGTACATTGGTCCGGCCAGGTTGGACCTATTCTGTTGTTTTGGATTTTCATGGATCTTCATTATATTCCCTAACCATCCCTAACCTTGGGTTAAGATGTACCAACATCCCCGCGCAGTATCCCATGCTGGTACTTTAACGCCCCCGTCACACAAGCGAACCGCGCAGAAGTGATGATAATCCTGGCGGTGCCATCTTGACGCCAAGACTTCAAGCCAAAATATGCTCCGATTGCCACGGGCTGACTATTACTATTGAACATGAGACATGTGTATCAATGTGCTGCATTCCAATCTCTGGTTGCCTGTGCAAGCGGGAGAGAGGCCATGGCGCAGCGAAACAATCGGTGTAGCTGCAAGAAAAATGAGCGAATATTTTTGTGCCAGACGGCATCCTCAAGTTGGGTTCTTGGTGTGTTTTGGGTTTACTACAAAATGGATATCTTGAAATTGATCACGCTCAGGGCCCCTCGGAGCCTGTTTTTAATCTACAAATTGGGTTTTAAAAAATGGTTGAAAAGAGCCTTTGAAAACCACTTTGATGAAAAAAACCAAATCAATCCTGTTTTAACTAATTTTCAGCACTTATTTTGTAGTGAAAAGGCCTATCCAAGGCCAGGCACTTTGTAGAGAAATTTCCAGGCAACCCATTTTGTAGATTGAGTCAAATTATTTTGTAGAGAAAAATGCCGGGACTACTACTAAATGGGTGACTCCAACCCCACCCCCCTAACTCGAAAAGGGATAATTTTTTGGGATTTATTCAACATACTTAACGTAAACCTCCCGCTGTTGGAAACAGCGGGCCGACCCTAGTATTATATATTATTATTATATTTTCGTTGGGACGAACAATGCCGTAAGACGATAATAACAATTTCTCCGCCATTTACTTCTTCCCTTCTTTTTTTCTCCTACCCCGCTACCTTTCGTCATCTACCCCCGGCCTCAAGTTGTGAGTTACGTATGGCAGAACGAATTTGTTGATGGAGCGAAGGGTAATTGGAATTTTGATTTTTATGAGGTGATATAATTAGTGTAGTGTAGTTGTAAAAGTAGTTGTGGTGTGGTATAATTTGTGTAGCGTAGTGTAAGATATTGAAGGGATATATATATATATATTAATATGGTATAGTATAGTGTAGTTTATAGTGTAGTGTAGTGTAAAGTAGTATAGAATAGTGTAGTTGGAGTGTAGAATAATTAGTGTAGTTTAGTATAGTGTAATTAGATGGTAATTATAATTGTAATTATAATAATTATTTTATTTTAATATTTATTATATAAAATGGGACGCTTGTTGAAAAATTGGATGCTTTTGTCGGAAACCCGATATTTATATGTATTGAGATAATGAGATAATAATAAAATGACCAAAGGCGCAATTATACTAGATAAGCTACGGTAAGTATATTTAATGCCGCAAAATAATAATTATCGATTATGAAATTTGGGTTTAATTGAGAATGGTTAAAAAACCAAATTATTTGTATCTTAAAATCCGGATACTCCCAAATTATCCATTTTGATATTATTTTTATTGCAGTTCTATTTTTTGTCTATCGTAATTTATCGGAGCCTTATTTTTAATAGCTGCAGTGTACATGTCGCCAATCTGTACACATGCTGAGATGATGACACGGTAAGTGCATAAATATACAGATGATGACACGGCAAGTACATGAAATATGGCAAATTAATAATCATCGACGATGAATTTTGGGTTTACCCGAAAATAGCCAGAAAGCCAAATTGCTGGTCTTCTAAAATTCGGGTATTCCCAAATCAAGCATTGCGATGCGAAGTGTTCTGTCAAAAGTCGCGGTTAAGTCGACTTCCCGAAGCACCAATTTTCGGGAAAATTTCGCGGTTTAATTAATATTCCGAAGTACCAATTTTCCGGAAAATTTGCTACTTTAGGAAATTCCTAAATCGCCAAGTTTCCGTGAAAATTCGGGTTTTGTCCGAAATTTCCGGAAATTTCGGGACTTTTGGCATAATTATATGATATAGAAAAAATATCAAATTGTTGGGATCCCAACGCCCAGGCGGAAACAGGTAGCGTTCTTCTCTCAGCAGTGATTTCTCAGCAATGGTCTCAATTATACGGCGGCATGGATTGCGATAAACAGAAAATGGAAATGTAATGGAAATAATATCAAAATGGATACTTTGGAGGTACCTGGATTTTTGGAAACCAGCAATTTGGCATTCCTGGCCTTTTTCGGGTAGTTATGCTGCGGCATTAAATACACTTTCCATCGGTTATCCAGTGTGATCGCGCCTTTAGTCGCTTTGTAATCATCTCAGCGTGTGCAAAGATTTGTGATATGTTGTATTTCAGCCTATGTAATTACTTGAATTTCTTGTACACCTCCGATGGATTGCGATAGATAGAGTATTGGATAGCTTTGTGCAGTACGTAGAAGCCTTGAGTGCTGTGGTTTTTCCAATCTCGATATAGGTTCCTCTTGCCATAGCACATCCAGTGTGATCGCGTTTTTGTTCGTTTGAAATAATTATCTCAATGCGTGCAAAGATTTGAGAAATTTCGTGGAACCCTCCGATGGATTGCGATAGACAAAAAATTAAATTGTCTGGGATCGTTGTCCTATTTTCCAATTTTTTTTGGGAAAATTGGACCTTTTTTGTCCCTTTTTTGGAAAAAAAATGTTGTTTTGGCTGGTTGTTTTTCTTCTTTGATGTATATAATTATTTTAGGAAAAATATACCACTGAATCTGATAAAGCGAAATGGTGTAGATCTCACCTGCTCTATCCTGATCCCAATGCTCAGGCAGAGACAAGTGGTGCTCTTCTGTCAGCAATGGATTCAATCATACGGCGGGGATTTGGTCAAATTCCCATAAATTAAATGATATTAAATTTATTTGGAAATATGATAACATTTGATGGATTTATTGTATATGAAATATCTTTATATTTATATAAATATATATGCATCGTATTCATATATTGTACTTCCTGTACGGTTTCACGATACCGATCTCGATTGCGTTGGCAAATACAAAAATTCAATTTGTTGGGTATTATTTCAGAAGAAACAAACCGCTGAATCTGATGAAAACAAGTGGTGCAGATCTCACCTATTCTACCCTGATCCCGATGCCTAGGCGGAGACAAATGAAGCTCTTCTTTCAGCAGTGGCCTCAATCATACGCCGGCATGGATTGCGACAAACAGAAAATGGAAGTATAATAGAAATAATATCAAAATGGATGCTTTAGAGGTATCTGGATTTTAGGAAACCAATAATTTTGCCTTCCTGACCATTCTCGGGTAGTTATGTTACGGCATTAGATGCACTTTCCATAGGTTATCCAGTGTGATCGCGCCTTTGGTCACCTTGTGATTATCTCAATGTTTTTCGGGAATTCGAGATTTTCCCGCAATTTGGTGTGTCGGGAGTTCGCCTCCATTTTCTTTTTTTTTATATCGGGTATTTTCTAGCATTATAATATATATTTCAAAAATAATTTTATATCTAGAAACACCAGAGATAGAAAAAAATACCTCAGGCCCCCGAGACGAAAAATAACGCCGTATGAATTTTGTTTTGCCTCTGGTGGATTAAAAATACCTCTGGAAACTAAAAAAACCCTCAATTACAAGAATTTACCAAGGCCCTAGGACTCCCGCCATGGTGACTTTTTAATTACAAAGCCTACAACTAGGGACCAAACCCCTATAATTAAGGAATTCTTATAATTTCCCTATATAATGAATATTACAAGAAAAACAATGCAAAAAATAAACCCTAAAATATATATAATATATACAGTATATATATATTTATAGTTGCATATTTGAAGCATTGATTTTCATCGACATTAAATTATTTGCATTATAATTTTCAACAAAATTTCACGGCAAGAAGAAAACTAGAAAACTCAAAATCCGTGATATAATTTTTTGGGCATGTTCCGGCAAGATTTGGACCTCAATATTCAGTGTTCGTCCTTTTTCGCCGTTTTCCCGCCCTTTTCCGCCGTTTTCCCGCCCTTTTCCCGCCCTCTTCCGCCGTTTTCTGTCCTCTGAATTTTCAATTTTCCCATGCTTTTCCTGATTTACCCTTGTTTTTTATTTTGAGAACAATTTTTGTTGTATTTATTTCCGTTGCCTTTTGACAATATGCTGCAAATGCCAAAAAGCAACAAACAATTCCAGTGAGACAGCATTTTGTGGCCAATAACAGTCTCGCTGACAAATTTTAGCCACATAGCAGATACGCCCCCAATTTTAAGTGATTTACACTATTGAGATTTAGAATTAGATTAAGCGTTCGCAGGTATTAAAATCAAAGAAATGTTCGCTATTATTTACCCATCCCAGAACAATCTAGAGCAAATAAAAAGGAAAAATAATGAAAAACAAGAATTAAACCAAAAATTCCTCAGAAAACAAAAAATGCCTCAGTAAAAAAAAAAGCCTCAGATCAATTGGAGGCGTCGCAGACCCTCCGATGCTTTTTTTTTCCCGTTTGGTTTTTCCAGATAGAATATATTTTTATTGTTGATATATTAATATTTATTATAATATAATTAGTATAATAAAAGGACCGGATAATTCCATTAATTAATTTCTTCCAATAATATGTAAGAAATGTTGTTACGGGGACGGAGAAGGAAGGAAAAGCAAAGGAAGAGGTAGAGGAAAGATGGTGTCTAATAAAATTATTTCATGAAAAATGATGTGATGAAAAATAGTATGTGACAAAGATCGTATAGTAAAATAAAAGATGGTGTGTGATAAAGTTGTGTGTAAAAGATGGTGTGTCAAAGGTAGTGTGTGAAAGATAGTATATGAAAAATGGTTTTTAACGGTGGGTAAAAGATGGTATATGTCAAAAATATGGTGTTAAAGATGGTGTGTGACAAAATTATGTGTGAAAAATGGTGTGTCACAAATGGTGTGTAAAAGATGGTATGTAAGAAAAATAAAGTAGTCAGTAAAAAATGGTGTGTGAAAAAATAATGCGAAAAATAGTGTGTGACAAAGCGATATATAAAGGCTTGGGTGTTTTTAGAAGGCCTGTGGGTAGGAGCCTGAAATGGAGCTTTTACGGTGCCTAAAATTAGAAATTTCTTTTTGCAACTTCTTTTGTAATTTTCTAACTGATAGTTTGCTCACTTGTGTTGTTCTTCAACTTGGTGCACCCCCCCCTCCCCCCCCAGCTTCGTCACTATGGCCATTCATAGTCATTATAGCCATTCACAAAGGGGAGGGGGGCCCCCCTCAGCTGCCGACAAACAGGGCGGGATGGGTCCACCAACCCCCCCCCCCAGCTTCCAACGATCAGGAGGGAAGGCTCCACCACCCCCTACCCCTTATCTCGCAGCAAATCTTTTTTTAGGTTTTGGCGTGACTAGAAGTAGAAGTAGTAGGTATACCGAGGGGCAATCGCAATACATTTACAGGTTAAGTCGGTTATGCTGCGGGAGATGTTTCGGAAATAAATCAAATGATAAGTCAGAGATGGTTATTTCATATGTTGCCGTGGATAGATGCTCAAGAGAATGGGTCGGAAGATGTCATGTGGATACAAATCTGAGGATTCAGACGTAGTATTCGGATAATGACAGAAAGTATATGGAGGTATAGTGGATCTGGGAATATCTTCTTCTTCTTCTTCTCGTTCTTCTGTTTGGTGCTGTCTTTGTTATATCCTACTTTCATCATTGGACCACATAGATATTTTATGGCTGGTGGGGGGCATGGGGGGCAGGCCGTAGCGCCTCCCCCCCCCAAAAAAAACAGGAAGAGCATCGTTCTGGTGTTGATGCCTTTTTTGTGTTCTGCTTCATTCATTGGCGCAGATTGATTTCCTAAGGCTGATGGGGGGCCCTCCCCCCCAAAGAACACAGGAAAAACAGCGTTCTGGCTTTGATCCGTTTCGTTTCGCTTCTTTTCCTTTGTGCCTTGTTATTCTTGTTCTCGTTGGTGTTCTTCCTTCTTCTTTTTGTTCTTGTGTCTGGTGTCGTCTATCTTGTATTGTGCCTTAAACATTACCCCAGATAAATTTCCAAAGGCTAATGGGGGGCATGGGGGGAGGCGCAGAGAACACAGGAAGAACAACATTCTGGCTTTGATCCGTTTCGTTTCGCTTCTTTTCCTTTGTGCCTTGTTATTGTTGTTTTCGTTGTTGTTCTTCCTTCTTCTTGTGTCTGGTGTCGTCTGTCTTGTATTGTGCCTTAAACATTACCCCACATAAATTTCCTAAGGCTGGTGGGGGGCATAGGGGGGAGGGCGCAGCGCCTCCCCCCCAAAGAACACAGTAAGACCAGCGTTCTGGCTTGATCCGTTTCGTTTCGCTTCTTTTCCTTTGTGCCTTGTATTGTTGTTCTCGTTGTTGTTCTTCCTCTTCGTATTTTCTTGTGTTCTGGCGTCGTCTGTCTTAAGCCTTAACACCTTACCCAACATAAAATTCCCTAGGCTGGTGGGGGGGGGCATGGGGGTGATGAGGGTTGACAGAGCCTCCCCCAAAGAACACAGGAAGAAACGTTCGGCCTTTTATCCGTTTCGTTTTCGGCGTCTTTTCCTTTTGTGCCTTGTATTGTTGTTCTCGTTGTTATTCTTCCTTCCTTATTGTTCTTGTGTTATTGGTATTCGTCTGACGTATTGTGCCTTAAACATTACCCCACATAAATTTCCTAAGGCTGGTGGGGGGCATGGGGGGGAGGGCGCAGCGCCTCCCCCCCAAAGAACACAGGAAGAACAGCGTTCTGGCTTTGATCCGTTTCGTGTCGCTTCTTTTCCTTTGTGCCTTGTTATTGTTGTTCTCGTTGTTGTTCTTCCTTCTTGTTTCTTGTTCTTGTGTCTGGTGTCGTCTGTCTTGTATTGTGCCTTAAACATTGCCCCACATAAATTTCTTAAGGCTGGTGGGGGGCATGGGGGGGAGGGCGCAGCGCGTCCCCCCCAAAGAACACAGGAAGAACATCGTTCTGGCTTTGATCCGTTTCGTTTCGCTTCTTTTCCTTTCTGCCTTGTTATTGTTGTTCTCGTTGTTGTTCTTCCTTCTTGTTTCTTGTTCTTGTGTCTGGTGTCGTCTGTCTTGTATTGTGCCTTAAACATTACCCCACATAAATTTCCTAAGGCTGGTGGGGGGCATGGGGGGGAGGGCGCAGCGCCCCCCCCCCAAAGAACACAGGAAGAACAGCGTTCTGGCTTTGATCCGTTTCCTTTCGCTTCTTTTCCTTTGTGCCTTGTTATTGTTGTTCTCGTTGTTGTTCTTCCTTCTTCTTCTTGTTCTTGTGTCTGGCGTCGTCTGTCTTGTATTGTGCCTTAAACATTACCCCACTAAATTTCCTAAGGCTGGTGGGGCGGCATGGGGGGGAGGGCGCAGCGCCTCCCCCCCAAAGAACACAGGAAGAACAGCGTTCTGGCTTTGATCCGTTTCGTTTCGCTTCTTTTCCTTTGTGCCTTGTTATTGTTCTTCTCGTTGTTGTTCTTCCTTCTTCTTGTTCTTGTGTCTGGCGTCGTCTGTCTTGTATTGTGCCTTAAACATTGCCCCATATAAATTTCTTAAGGCTGGTGGGGGGCATGGGGGGGAGGGCGCAGCGCCTCCCCCCCAAAGAACACAGGAAGAACAGCGTTCTGGCTTTGATCCGTTTCCTTTCGCTTCTTTTCCTTTGTGCCTTGTTATTGTTGTTCTCGTTGTTGTTCTTCCTTCTTCTTTCTTGTTCTTGTGTCTGGTGTCGTCTGTCTTGTATTGTGCCTTAAACATTACCCCACATAAATTTCCTAAGGCTGGTGGGGGGCATGGGGGGGAGGGCGCAGCGCGTCCCCCCCAAAGAACACAGGAAGAACATCGTTCTGGCTTTGATCCGTTTCGTTTCGCTTCTTTTCCTTTCTGCCTTGTTATTGTTGTTCTCGTTGTTGTTCTTCCTTCTTGTTTCTTGTTCTTGTGTCTGGTGTCGTCTGTCATGTATTGTGCCTTAAACATTACCCCACATAAATTTCCTAAGGCTGGTGGGGGGCATGGGGGGAGGGCGCAGCGCCTCCCCCCCAAAGAACACAGGAAGAACAGCGTTCTGGCTTTGATCCGTTTCCTTTCGCTTCTTTTCCTTTGTGCCTTGTTATTGTTGTTCTCGTTGTTGTTCTTCCTTCTTCTTCTTGTTCTTGTGTCTGGCGTCGTCTGTCTTGTATTGTGCCTTAAGCATTACCCCACATAAATTTCCTAAGGCTGGTGGGGGGCTGAGCCTCCCCCAAAGAACACAGGAAGAACAGCGTTCTGGCTTTGATCCGTTTCGTTTCGCTTCTTTTCCTTTGTGCCTTGTTCTTGTTGTTCTCGTTGTTGTTCTTCCTTCTTGTTTCTTGTTCTTGTGTCTGGTGTCGTCTGTCTTGTTTTGTGCCTTAAACATTGCCCCACATAAATTTCTTAAGGCTGGTGGGGGGCATGGGGGGGAGGGCGCAGCGCCTCCCCCCCAAAGAACACAGGAAGAACAACGTTCTGACTTTAATCCGTTTCGTTTCGCTTCTTTTCCTTTGTGCCTTGTTATTGTTGTTCTCGTTGTTGTTCTTCCTTCTTCTTCTTGTTCTTGTGTCTGGTGTCTGGTGTCGTCTGTTTTGTATTGTGCCTTAATAAACATTACCACATAAATTTCCTAAGGCTGGTGGGGGGCATGGGGGGAGGGCGCAGCGCCTCCGCCCCAAAGAACACAGGAAGAACAGCGTTCTGGCTTTGATCCGTTTCGTTTCGCTTCTTTTCCTTTGTGCCTTGTTATTGTTGTTCTCGTTGTTGTTCTTCCTTCTTCTTCTTGTTCTTGTGTTTGGTGTCGTTTGTCTTATGTTGTGCCTTAAGCATTACCCCACATAAGTTTCCTAAGGCTGGTGGGGGGCATGGGGGGGAGGCCGCAGCGCCTCTCCCCCAAAGAACACAGGAAGAACCTCGTTTTGGTTTGGATCTGTTCTTTGTTGTTATTTTTTTGATATGTTGTTGTTGTTGTTGTCGTTGTTGTTGTTGTGTTGTTATTGTTGTTATTGGTACAAACAAAGACTGGGGCCCTTAGAACAAGGTATTCGAGCTTATTTTGGACTTTGCTTTGTGCCCCTTAAGGGTGTCCTTGGAGTTTGACACCGTTTTAAAAAAGAATTTTGGTGCAGACTTTTGGCTCTTTTTTTTACCTCTGTAAAAGCTTCTTGGGCCCCTTTTTGTGCCTTTTTGGCGTCGAAATCTGGCAAAAAGGGGTCCAGCAGGTTCGCTTTGTATCAGTGTGATTTTTCAGGTTACTGGACCCCATTTTGGGGATCCTGCAGCCCAAATCTAGCAAAAAAGGGTCCTGCAGCCTGTTCGTTTGGAGTTCCATACTTTAGCTTTTCATTTTCTAGCCGCTGGAGCCCTTTTTGGGGATCCTGCAGCCCAAATCTCGCCAAAAGGGGTCCCGCAGCCTGTTCGTTTGGAGTTCCATGATCTTGCCTTTCATTTTCTAGCTGCCGAGCCCCTTTTTGTGCTGCCGGCGTTCCGGATCCTCCAAAAAGTGGTCCAGCAGTATCTGATTTCAGATTTCTACCTTTTTCCTTGTGCTGGACCCCTTTTCCAGCCGTGAGCGGCCGAGATCCTCCAAAAAGGGGCGCCGCAACTTGACATCAAACGTGCTGCCATTTGGTTCTTCTCAGTACCTTTGCCATACATAGAGGCTCTACCCCTGTCAGCTCTCTCGGTTCCTGTGTGCTTGTCTGCTTGTCAGGGTTGCTTTGTTTTGGCAGATCCCTTTCCCGAAACACTCTTCGGAATGAGCTTTGCCGAGCACACCTGGCACACCAGGCTGGCCTAGCTTAGTTGCTAAAGCAGATGGCCCTTAACCTAAAAGTCGAAGGTTCAATCCCGCCTCGGGTCATGTGTCCTTATCTGCCGCTGGACCCCTTTTCCAGCCGTAAGCGGCCGAGATTCTCCAAAATGGGGGGCTGCCACCACAGCAGTTCAGACCTTTACCTTTTTCCAGCTGCTGGTCTCCTTTCCCAGCCGCGAGCGGCCGAGATCCTCCAAAAAGGGGCGCTGCAACTTGACATCAATATAGCTTCCATTTCGGCTTCAATTTGCTTTTTTCTTTGGCACAGGGAAAGTGCATGGCTTCTCTACAAGAGGATCCCGCTGAAGATAGTTTATGCTTGGCCTGCTTCTATTGCGCCACTACAGCGCAAGGCCTTGAACCTGACCTCCGCTTCTGTGATGGGAAACTGCACTGCTACTATTGCTGCACGGCTTCTCCTTATCTACCGCTGGACCCCTTATTGCGCCCTGAGCGGCCGAGATCCTCCAAAAAGGGGCGCCGCAACCTGACATCCAAACGTGCTGCCATTTGGTTCTTCTCAGTGCCTTTGCCACACATAGAGGTTCTACCCCTGTCAGCTCTCTCGGTTCCTGTGTGGTTGTCTGCTTGTCAGGGTTGCTTTCTTTTGGCAGATCCCTTTCCCGAAACACTGTTCGGCATGAAGTTTGCCGAGCACACCTGGCACCCCAGGCTGGCCTAGCTTAGTTGGTAGAGCAGATGGCCCTTAACCTAAAAGTCGAAGGTTCAACCCCGCCTCGGGTCATGTGTCCTTATCTGTCGCTGGACCCCTTTTCCAGCCGTGAGCGGCCGAGATCGCCGCCACCACAGCAGTTCAGACTTTTACCTTTTTCCAGCTGCTGGACCCCTTTTCCAGCCGCGAGCGGCCGAGATCCTCCAAAAAGGGGCGCTGCAACTTGACATCAATGTAGCTTCCATTTCGGCTTCAACTTGCTTTTTTCTTTGGCACAGGGAAAGTGCATGGCTTCTCTGCAAGAGGATTCCGCTGAAGACAGTTTATGCTTGGCCTGCTTCTATTGCGCCACTATACTTGAACTTGACCTCCGCTTCTGTGATGGGAAATTGCACTGCTACTATTGCTGCACGGCTTCTCCTTATCTACCGCTGGACCCCTTATTGCGCCCTGAGCGGCCGAGATCCTCCAAAAAGGGGCGCCGCAACCTGACATCCAAACGGTGCTGCCATTTGGTTCTTCTCAGTGCCTTTGCCACACATAGAGGCTCTACCCCTGTCAGCTCTCTCGGTTCCTCTGTGCTTGTGTGCTTGTCAGGGTTGCTTTCTTCTGGGAGATCCCTTTCCCGAAACACTGTTCGGAATGACGTTTGCCGAGCACACCTTGCACACCAGGCTGGCCTAGCTTAGTTGGTAGAGCAGATGGCCCTTAACCTAAAAGTCAAAGGTTCAACCCCGCCTCGGGTCATGTCTCCTTATCTGCCGCTGGACCCCTTTTCCAGCCATGAGCGGCCGAGATCCTCCAAAAAGGGGGCCGCCACCACACCAGTTCAGACCTTTACCTTTTTCCAGCTGCTGGACTCCTTTTCCAGCCGCGAGCGGCCGGGATCCTCCAAAAAGGGGCGCTGCAACTTGACATCAATGTAGCTTCCATTTCGGCTTCAACTTGCTTTTCTCTTTGGCACAGGGAAAGTGCATGGCTTCTCTGCAAGAGGATCCCGCTGAAAATAGTTTATGCTTGGCCAGCTTCTATCGCGCCACGACAGTGCAAGGCCTTGAACTTGACCTCCGCTTCTGTGATGGGAAACTGAACTGCTACTATTGCTGCACGGCTTCTCCTTATCTACCGCTGGACCCCTTATTGCGCCCTGAGCGGCCGAGATCCTCCAAAAAGGGGCGCCGCAACCTGACATCCAAACGTGCTGCCATTTGGTTCTTCTCAGTGCCTTTGCCACACATAGAGGCTCTACCCCTGTCAGCTCTCTCGGTTCCTGTGTGCTTGTCTGCTTGTCAGGGTTGCTTTCTTTTGGCAGATCCCTTTCCCGAAACACTGTTCGGAATGAACTTTGCCATGAGCACACCTGGCACACCAGGCTGGCCTAGCTTAGTTGGTAGAGCAGATGGCCCTTAACCTAAAAGTCGAAGGTTCAACCCCGCCTCGAGTCATGTGTCCTTATCTGCCGCTGGACCCCTTTTCCAGCCGCGAGCGGCCGAGATCCTCCAAAAAGGGGCGCTGCAACTTGACATCAATGTAGCTTCCATTTCGGCTTCAACTTGCTTTTTTCTTTGGCACAGGGAAAGTGCATGGCTTCTCTGCAAGAGGATTCCGCTGAAGATAGTTTATGCTTGGCCTGCTTCTATTGCGCCACTACAGCGCAAGGCCTTGAACTTGACCTCCGCTTCTGTGATGGGAAACTGCACTGCTACTATTGCTGCACGGCTTCTCCTTATCTACCGCTGGACCCCTTATTGCGCCCTGAGCGGCCGAGATCCTCCAAAAAGGGGCGCCGCAACCTGACATCCAAACGTGCTGCCATTTGGTTCTTCTCAGTGCCTTTGCCACACATAGAGGCTCTACCCCTGTCAGCTCTCTCGGTTCCTGTGTGCTTGTCTGCTTGTCAGGGTTGCTTTCTTTTGGCAGATCCCTTTCCCGAAACACTGTTCGGAATGAGGTTTGCCGAGCAAACCTTTCACACCAGGCTGGCCTAGCTCAGTTGGTAGAGCAGATGGCTCTTAACCTGAAAGTCAAAGGTTCAACCCCGCCTCGGGTCATGTGTCCTTATCTGCCGCTGGACCCCTTTTCCAGCCATGAGCGGCCGAGATCCTCCAAAAAGGGGGCGGCCACCACAGCAGTTCAGACCTTTACCTTTTTCCAGCTGCTGGTCTCCTTTCCCAGCCGTGAGCGGCCGAGATCCTCCAAAAAGGGGCGTTGCAACTTGACATCAATGTAGCTTCCATTTCGGCTTCAACTTGCTTTTTTCTTTGGCACAGGGAAAGTGCATGGCTTCTCTGCAAGAGGATCCCGCTGAAGATAGTATGCTTGCTGCTTCTATGGCCGCCACTACAGCGCAAGGGCCTTGCGTGCACTTGACCTCGCTTTGCTTGTGATGGGAAACTGCCACTGCTAATATTGCTGCACGGCTTCTCCTTATCTACCGCTGGACCCATCTGCCGCCCTGAGCGGCCGAGATCCTCCAAGAAGGGGCGCCGCAACCTGACATCCAAACGTGCTGCCATTTGGTTCTTCTCAGTGCCTTTGCCACACATAGAGGCTCTACCCCTGTCAGCTCTCTCGGTTCCTGTGTGCTTGTCTGCTTGTCAGGGTTGCTTTCTTTTGGCAGATCCCTTTCCCGAAACACTGTTCGGAATGACCTTTGCCGAGCACACCTTGCACGCCAGGCTGGCCTAGCTTAGTTGGTAGAGCAGATGGCCCTTAACCTAAAAGTCGAAGGTTCAACCCCGCCTCGGGTCATGTCTCCTTATCTGCCGCTGGACCCCTTTTCCAGCCATGAGCGGCCGAGATGCTCCAAAAAGGGGGCCGCCACCACACCAGTTCAGACCTTTACCTTTTTCCAGCTGCTGGACTCCTTTTCCAGCCGCGAGCGGCCGAGATCCTCCAAAAAGGGGCGCTGCAACTTGACATCAATGTAGCTTCCATTTCGGCTTCAACTTGCTTTTTTCTTTGGCACAGGGAAAGTGCATGGCTTCTTTGCAAGAGGATCCCGCTGAAGATAGTTTATGCTTGGCCTCCTTCTATTGCGCCACTACAGTGCAAGGGCTTGAACCTTACCTCCGCTTCTGTGATGGGAAACTGCACTGCCACTATTGCTGAACGGCTTCTCCTTATCTACCGCTGGACCCCTTTTCCAGCCATGAGCGGCCGAGATCCTCCAAAAAGGGGGCCGACACATCAGTTCAGACCTTTACCTTTTTCCAGGTGCTGGATTCCTTTTCTAGCCGTGAGCGGCCGAGATCCTCCAAAAAGGGGCGCTGCAACTTGACATCAATGTAGCTTCCATTTCGGCTTCAACTTGCTTTTTTTTGGGCACAGGGAAAGTGCATGGCTCCTCTGCAAGAGGATCCCGCTGAAGATAGTTTATGCTTCTTTGCAAGAGGGTCCTGCTGAAGATAGTTTCTGCTTGGCCTGCTTCTTTTGCGCCACAACAGTGCAAGGGCTTGGGGGTCCGGTAATAGCTCGGTGGTTATGGCGGCGTCCCTCTTCCGACCGGTCCTGGGCTCGATACCCGGGAACAACACCGAGTTAGACAGGCGGTCAGTTAATCCCTCTCTGCAGTCTGGAAACGGAGAGCCAGGCTCAGAGTAAGCCAGGTTGCTGATCGATAACCGAAAGCAGTGCAAGGGCTTGAACTTGACCTCCGCTTCTGTGATGGGAAGCTGTACTGCTTCTTTTGCTGCACGGCTTCTCCTTATCTACCGCTGGACCCCTTTTTGAGCCGTGAGCGGGCGAGATCCTTCAACAGGGGCCCACCGCCACATCAGGAACCGAGAGAGCTGACAGGGGTAGAGCCTCTATGTGTGGCAAAGGCACTGAGAAGAACCAAATGGCAGCACGTTTGGGTGTCAGATTGCGGCGCCCCTTTTTGGAGGATCTCGGCCGCTCAGGGCGCAATAAGGGGTCCAGCACCTGGAAAAAGGTGAAGGTCTGAACTGATGTGGCGGCAGCCCCCTTTTTGGAGGATCTCGGCCGCTCAGGGCTGGAAAAGGGGTCCAGCACTGCCAGAACTAAACGGTATGTGTTGTTGTTGTTGTTGGGGGGGGGCCCCCCCTAAATAACAACGACGGGGTCCCAGTGTTTGTTTGTACCCTTAAGGGTAGAAACAAAAAGGGAGATATAGAGAGAACGGGGTCCCAGTGTTTGTTTGTACCTTGTTCTTGTTGTTGTTGTTGTTGTTGTTGTTGTTGTGTTGTTGTTGTTGTGGTTGTTGTTGCTGCTGTTCTTCTTGTTGTTGTTGTTGTTGTTGTGATTGTTGTTGTTGTTGTTGTTGTTGTTGTTGTTGTTGTTGTTGTTGTTGTTGTTGTTGTGATTGTTGTTGTTGTTGTTGCTGTTGGTGTTGGTGTTGGTGTTGGTGTTGGTCGTTGTGGTTGTGGTTGTGGTTGTTGTTGTTGTTGTCGTCGTTCTTCTTCTTCTTGTTTTTTCTTCTTCTTCTTCTTTTTCTTCTTCGTCGTCTTCTTCTTCTTCTTTGTCTTCTTCTTCTTATTCTTTCGTTTGGAAAAGATGACTACCATAAGGAAAAAATGGACACTTGTTGTGATCGTATGTGCTGTCATGGTTGTGTGGAGTCTTAGCCATTTTCACACACAAACACCTACTCTTCATGAAGCTTACTGTACTCTTCAAGCAGCCTACTCTTCCTCTCCCGAATCAATTTTGAAGTGGACAACAGATCTCTCCCCTTGAAGAGGTGGATGGGCACAGCTGGGGGGGGGGTGGTGCATCTCCCATGGTCTGAAGGTAAGCTGGGGGTGATGGATATCTAGGCTTTTGAGGTAGGGATGGTGTGTTGTGCAGGAAGATGATACTAGAAAGGCTGGAGGGGGGGGGTGGTGCAGCCCCCCCTAGCTTGAGCGGGCTTGGAGCAAGGCTGAGGGGGGGGTGGTGCACCTCCCCCTAGCTTGAATGAAAGTGAACGCCAAATGGAGAACTCTCTTCTAACTTCTTTTTGAAAGATGCAACTTCTTTCTATAATTCGTAGAAATTTCCAAAAAGAAATTGTAGAAATTTCCAAAAAGAAATTGTAAAAACAATTTTTTTGACTAATAAAAGTTATTTTTTGTAAACAACTACTTTTTGAAACTTCTTTTTGAAGTTTTTTAGGTTTCAAAAAAATTGTATTTTTTGGTTGCTTTTAATTTTAATTCAAGATATGTTCTTTTTCTTTTGTTTTTTAATAGAACAATGTTGATTCTTGAAAGGATGTTAACTTTATATGTGCGAAAATGTATTAAGCTCCATGACAGACTCCTACCCACAGTGAAAACATTTATATCAACAGTGATCATGCATCACTTCAAGTATCCAAAAAAGGCCGGACAAATCCTTATCATAAACCTCAGGAATCCCAAAACCATGTGGAGGAAATAACAAAACCTATCAGATACCTATTATATATACCTACCATATATACCTATCATATATACCTATCATATATCATATCATATCACTCAACCCTGTTCTGCCCTTAGCCGCCCCGGGCTGTCAGCGACGCGTTTTTCAGCCAGCCACGCAAAACTCATTGCGACTTCCTCTCTTGAAGCTTATGCTTCAAGTTGGCGACTCCTCTCGTAAGGGGCTCCTTTTGCTCCGCGACCTCAAGAGTGCTTGGAGTGCTTGGCTCTAGGCCAGCGGCCTCACACAGCCCAACTGCCCGTAGGGCTGCCATTGCAGAAGCAACATCCTGTCAGGGGGCCAGGGAAGCAGGTGACAAGGAAGCTCAGGTGTTAGGAAGGGTTTGGCTTGTGGCAAAACAAAACTATGTTACCCCTACAGTGTTGTTGATATTGCATGTCAGTCCTGCTGCGTCGTCGCAGGTGCATCAGCAGCTCGCCTCACTTCGCCACGGATTGCCAGTTCACAGCGACAAATGCGCATTGCAACATCGTCATGACCACCGGCAATGACATAGCGTTGCCAGCTAAGTCCTGCATCAATGTCTCTGTGGGCCGCCAAGTGAGCAAGAGGTCTTGCTTCCTGAAATCAATCCTCTCATTGACTTGATGAGGATGCTTGGCCCTTTTCACAAGTGGCTTGGTATTTGACTGCTGCGCAGCTTGGGCAACCAGGCCAGCGGCCCCCGCTTGAGCTTGAAAAGTATCCAAGCGTTCCAAAAACAGCAGCGCTGGAAATCCTTGGAATAGCAAGGCTTCGCGGCCTAACATCAGCCGAGCTGCGTTCCGAGGTGGAACAGGTTCAAGCCATAAATTCATCTTTGGAAGCATGGTGGGCGCGATGTGCTTTCCTGCTTCTGCCTTCCAAGTAAAGGCATTGGCGCGGTTAATGCTTTGGGACAAATCCCGCATGAGGCTACCAGGGGATTGGACTTGTAGCAGCGGGAGCGCGTCCTGCTCTCTGTCAGTCAAAGTCTTGTACCATGAGTTGTTGGAGACGTTGGGCTGCGCCCCCTGGCCCCACCTCACCCGCAAAGATTCTGCCATCTTCATGTGGTGATCTGCCCACTCTGTGCTCGAAGGCTTTTCATGTTGATTGAGCTCTTCGCGTCGCTGCATCCGATGGGTTAAGTCAACGAGCACCGCGGGGTCATCGTCAGCCAAAAGAGCTTCGGAAGCACAAGGCCCTTGCCTCACACATCCAGACAAAAGGCCGCCAAATGCGGAGAAGATGGATCCACGCTTCTATCCTGGAAGGACAGCAAAGGATTTGCTTCCACCCACACCAAAAAGACGTACAAGCGCCGGCGGCGTGCAGGCAAGCCAAGCTCGCTGCTGTCTGTGAGGATAGGCTGGCCTTCGTACCCATGGGCTGCCATTTGGCTGCATGAGGAATACATCCATGTTGGACTGACCGCCAATTTTTCCTCTACATGCGAAGGAAAACAAAAATTTTTCGCACAGCATCAGCCAATCCAAACGCAAGCAGGTTTCAATTTCTTTCGTTATATATGTAAATTGGAAACTTATTTTAGATTATATAGCCTCAAACCACTGCTGCACAGCATCTGACATCGGGATTAGTCTATATTTCATTGCTTAATAAGTAGCTGAGTCAAAAAATGTTTGGGATCAATGACGCCTAAGTTGTAAATATCTGTGTGGGTTTGAGACTACAAGGAATATTCTTGGTGGATTAAAAAATGAACGTGGGCAATGCCAAGGCTCACATCGTCCATTGCATCCACATTCTCAAACAAGATCATAAGCGGCCTGTGACGCTCCACATACCTCATGAGGCCTTGAAAGGTTTGCGCGCTGCCGCCTTTGGATTTTTCAGCCTGTAGCACCAGCTCTTGTCTCGCGCTGGTTGCATTCTGGCGGGACATATCTTTGCAACTTGTGCCAACTATGAGAAGATTTACGCCTGGCACGCTGCACTTGCTAGGCACGTGCTCCCAGCAATCAGCCTTGGCAGCGCCCATCTCCAAAATGTCGAAGAAAACACAAGGAGCGTCGGGGGCTTTGCAAAGAGATTCTAGATCCAAGCCGGGCACGCGTCAGCTCTCCACGATCGTAGCTAATTTTGCACAAGCCGGCTCTGCGAGCACAGAAGAAGCGTGGATCCATTTTCTTTTTTCAGGCGAGAACTCGCAGGAGAAAACGTGCTCAAGTTTGAAGCTTGACCCCTCCTCCTCGAACAGCTGGTTCAGCGCAGCCACTACCCAAGCTGGGCCCTCTGATCCTGAACACATGGATCCCCATGTCAATGTTGCAGCTCCCCAAGCAGGTCTCTTTGGTGCCATCTTCTGGCACAATCTCAAATTCTCCCTGGACATGTTGTAAAGCCAGGAGCCCGTCAACAACTCCTGGCCAGCGACCTTGCGGACAGCAGACTCTGTTTCACATTTTTTCACAGCGTCATTATCAAGGCTTGGCCTCGCCCTCAAGATGCGGCCGTCACAAGGGCGCTCCATGACCGGACACCGCCAACTTTGAAGAACGAATCTGTCTCAGCGCTTCGTACTTTGCGGTACTTCCCCCAGGGCCGCGCCCCCCCATATGAATCCAATTCCTCTGGTGTGTTCAGCAGAGAGGGGCCTGTGCTTGTGGAATTGCACAGGCAGCAGCAGCACGGCTTACTCAGCGTGAAGGACACAGGAAGCAAAGCCAGGCGGCAAGCTGGCCCAGCTGTGCTGGAAGCTGCAATTGAAAATTGCATCCTCCCCTGCCATGGCACTGTACGCTGGGTCGCTTGATCAACAGAAACTGTCAGCAAAGGGCAGCGCCCTAGCAAAAGGTCATGTCAATAGAACAAATGTCACCAATAGGAAACGTGCTAACAAAAGGATGCTAAACTTTCAATATATAGCTTGGGTTGGTTACAGAACAAGTCATGGCTGTCAAAGGCAAAGGCTGCAGCGCAGGTTCTTTTTTTCAGGCAGGAGTCAAATGCATACAAATGTCGATGTGAGAGCGGCTTTCCTGGGGCAGGGCTTGGAAAATAGGAAAAAAATGTCGGAAACAATATGAACAAAGTTGCTGAAATATATCAAGAAAGTTGTTTCAAATTTGCAAGAAAAAATCTCTACGAAACATCATGTTTTCTCTACGGATACATTTTACTTGCTAATTAAAAGTAATATTGCGGGAAAAAAATCTCTACGAAACAACTTATTTTCTCTACGAAACATCTTTAGTAAAATGTTCTCAGTTTATCGGGAATTTCTTTTAGAAACATTGTTTAAACATGTCAACAAGTACTTCAATATTTCGAGAGCATTCTGTGCGCGACTGTGTGTGCACATGTGCACCATGGAAATAAACGCGTGTATGCCATGAGCACTGTGTCTAAGTAAGCGCGAGCAAGTGGCAAACCTCGGTTCTAGGCGCAGCAGCCAGACATGCGGGTCAACGCCATGACCCCACCAGTGCATCCATCTCCGCTTCCGACATACCCTCGGCAAAGTCCTGCAGCCCTTTGCCGCCAAGCTCAACGTGGTGTGATCTCTGCCTGTGGATCGGCCAGTCAGCATCAGAGCATCCGGCAATGAGCCGTCACTTGAGGCGCAAGATGCACACAGCATCGGTCAGAGTGCTACCACGGCTCACTGCCTTCTTGCAAGACAAAGTGTTGCCCCGATCGCAATATCGCCCGCAGATATAGCTCCCCAACCTGTCTGACCGGAAGCAGGGATGATTGGAGCTATTTGGAAGGGTCCCCATGGGATGGCTCGGGACTGTTTCTGCCGCCTGACGGCTGGACCTGGAGGCGCAGCGCATCTGCCTTTCCCAAGGCTTGCGGGCATACTCGGGTTTCCATCCGCCCCTTCTGCATCTTCTGTGAGAGAATCAGAATCCGATGCCCACTGTGCATCTGAGATGTCTTGCGCAGCTGATGCGGCCAGCGGCCTCTGACTTGTCTTCCGCTTGCCTTGGGTCCTTCGTTTTCGTTTTCTGATAGCTGTCAGACCTTGCGCTAGCTTTGCAGCTTTAGCAGCCCTTTGAATCTGCTTCATCTCCTCAGCTGCCCGTCTCAAAGTATGTCTGTCCAGCGCAGCGCGCCCAACAATCCGAAAGGAAGCAAAGGCACCAGTGATTTCCCCAACCTTAAGTTAAAACAAAAGCCAGTCCGAGGCTTCTCTTGCAAGATCCATGCAGAATTCCATATCGGAGCGCAAGGATTGAAGCGAGAATCCTCTGTCTTGACCTTCGAGCTCCAAGACAAAGGGGCAGTCGAGGCCGTTATGGCCATTCAGCGGCTCCAATTGAAACATGACCATGTCCCAGAGAGGCTTTCGGACAGTGAAGGCCACAGCAATGTATTTCTGCTTGCCAGATGCAGGAGAGCACCATTGCAGCACAAGTGGGTGAGCAGAAAGATCGCGTTTCAAGGGTTCGTGCACTCTTACGACAGTCACCAAATCCTCGTGAACCTCGCAAAAAATTGTCCATTCATCTTCCCTCAAACTGACCTCGCACCCGCCCCAAGGGCAAACAGAAAAGAGGCTGTCGCTGACATCTGGCAGATCTTCGTCTTCGCCAGCTTCAATCAAGGCTTCGTGATCCTAGCAAATGCATAAAATAACATGTACAGCATTTCAAAAAACAACGTCTACCTAATAGGGCTAAATATACATACGTCATAGATGCATCTATGCCTAAACAAAAAATGAAGATAGAATGAAAAAGCACAAAATAATATTTGTAGTTTTTTTAAACATAGCTTTGACATTTGTATGCGAAATGATATGGCATGGTACGCATCATCCCACTCATTGTTATTTTGTATGCTCAGAATCCTTTTCAAACAACCAAGCTGTTGTCTTGGAAAATTTTGCGGAAAAGCAAGCCTGCTCCCACTCAGCACTGATTTTGTTAAGTGCTGGACGCCCTTCTCCCGGAGCAGCTTGAAGAACGCAAACAGAAATTGGCCATGCCTCATTCAAACGGCACATGTCCCACAAGCCTCCGCTGTCATCTGCGCCAAGCTCCTCTTCCTCCAAGCTGCCTGCGCTCCTATTTCTCAAGCTATTCATACCCCGGGGTCTCATGCCGTGTGAAGCCTTTTCTCCTTGCGAAAGCCTCTGCCAAGCAGCTGATGCTTCTTGCACAAATTCCGACCGGCCATCATCTCCTCTGAAAGACCTCCCTTGCGTGTTTATACGAAACTCTGAGAGAAACATGTTGTATCCAGTGGTGCGCTTCGCTTTGTCTTGCGCCCAGGTTGGCCTCTGTCTGTGGTTGGGTTTCTTGTGGTTGGGATGCTTGTTTCTCCAGGATTGGGCAGCGCCCTTGCAGAAGCTAGTGACGTGCTTGGCGGCCAAGGTGGCAAATTTTGGCTTCTTCTCACACCAGTTGGTGAATTGAGCAAATCAGCGCTCAATAAATGTAGATGTTGGTGCAATCCGTCCGAACACTGTAGCCAAGAATGTCTGAACATCTGAGCTCAGCAACTCGGATTCACGGGGATGCAAATGCCTCAGCCGCCTGGACAAGCTACTGTCCAAACAGCAAGTCGGGCTCCTCAGCAGATCTCGGGCACACTTTTTGCGCTTCGCTTCGTCCACATCTTTCAAGGCCAGCGGCCATAAGGGTATTGCTGCCAAGGCAAAACCAATTTCCGAGCCAGCTGCCAAGTCATCACCATAACTGCTTTCCGGACAATTCGCCGGCGTGGCTGTGGCCACAATTTTGCTAGCATGCCATCCTACAGGAATCACCTTGCATTGCAAACCTCACCTTCATGAAGACTCATTGGTGCCATTGGTGCTAAACCAACGAAAATTGGCATCAGCCCATGTGAAAAACCCAACTGGCACATGTTCCGGTATGGCATGTATGATGATTTTGTGATCCTTCGGAGCCTTGGTGAAATGGACCAATTGATTGACCTTATTGGTGGTTTCAACAGTACTCTTACTGACCTCACTCAAGCACAACCCAACTTCAGCAGAAATGTGTGGGGCTACTTGTTGTGCATGCCAACTCAAAGCGCCAAGTGTCGCTCGCAACGCGCTCTTCTCTTTCTCCGTTGTTTCTGCTTCGGGCTCTTTCTTGCGGCCCGCACTGGCATACACTTCAGGTATCTTTTCCACATACTGAGTTTGACTCAAATGGAAAGATCCATCGGGCTGTTCATCAACCCTGACTCCACACTGAGTGAATGATATTTCCTCCCATTCAGCCCAACGGATTTTTTCTTGTATTTTCTGTATAAGGTTTTCCCATTGGGGGTTGTCTTTGGAGCCTGCAAACAAGAAATCATCAACATGACCAGAAATCATCCCCTTGAGAATCCCTTGTGTTTTCCACAGCCAAGTGCAAGGATCTGACCAACTTTTGACCAGTCCCAGAGAATCCAAAAATTCGCTGACACTTCGGTACCATTCGAGTG